>NW_024121132.1:812345-833274 GCF_016745375.1 Pimephales promelas
GACTATGAATTAGAAAGTTGTCTGGCTTGAGGAGTACAATGTAATAACGATTTTTGTAACTGTAGATAAAAATAACAACCCCACTTTTGTCAAAAGGTTGCGCTATTTAGTCCCTGCACCATGCCCGTTTCTGAAACTTTGCACATGTCTACTGGCTAATAAATGTGATGTGTCTGTTGAGTTTCATGCAATTTCAAGCATGCTAAGAGTCTCAAAAGCATCCTAAATAATTTCAAAGTTTGATGCTTTGCAACGCAACAGTTTAAAAGATATCAAGAATCCATTGACAGGTCTACATCTACCGTATGTTTACATTATACAGATGAAGTTTTTCATCTGTTTTTCATCATTATACAGATGAAGTTTTTCATCTGTTTACATTATAAGATGAAGTTTTCATTCATCCCAGCCAACATGTATATGTGGGCCCACATGGTTTATGCTTGGGCTACGTGGGTACCAAGTGGGTATGGTCCCAAAATGGGCATCTTTCTGGGGCCACTTGGTCAGCTACGTCGGTCCCACATGGGCAAAAATACAGTGGGCTCCCTATGTGGGTCCTAGTTGGGTCACTAATGGGAAATCTCTATATGGGCTCAAAATGGGGAACACAAATGGGGCCCATTTGATTTATCAAATGGGTGAGACATTGGCAAATACAACAGTCCCATATAGGCTGCCTGCGTGGGCCCAAGGTAGTACCCTCATAGATAATCTCTATATGGGTTATGAATGGGAAAAATATATGGGGTCCACTTTCATAACCCATATGGGTCAGACATGGGCAAACACAATCAGTCCTATATAGGCTGCCTACATGAGCCCAATGTGGCACCCACGTTGGTAATCTCTATATGGGTTTTGAATGGGGCAATACATATGGGGCCCATGGCCAAACTATATCGGACAGACATGTGCAAACACAATCAATCCCATATAAGCAACCTACATAGGCCCAAGGTAGTTCCCTCATAGGTAATCTCTATATGGGTTCTGAATGGGAAAAACATATGGGGCCCATTTGATAAACCGCATGGGTCAGACATGGGCAAACACAAACAGTCCCATTTAGGCTGCCTACATGGGCCCAAGGTAGTTCCCTCATAGGTAATCTCTATATGGGTTCTGAATGGGAAAAACATATGGGGCCCACTTTGATAAACCGCATGGGTCAGACATGGGCAAACACAAACAGTCCCATATAGGCTGCCTACATGGGCCCAAGGTAGTTCCCTCATAGGTAATCTCTATATGGGTTCTGAATGGGAAAAACATATGGGGCCCATTTTGATAAACCGCATGGGTCAGATATGGGCAAACACAAACAGTCCCATATAGGCTGCCTACATGGGCCAAGGTAGTTCCCTCATAAGTAATCTCTATATGGGTTCTGAATGTGAAAAATATATGGGGCCCATTTTGATAAACCGCATGGGTCAGATATGGGCAAACACAAACAGTCCCATATAGGCTGCCTACATGGGCCCAAGGTAGTTCCCTCATAGGTAATCTCTATATGGGTTCTGAATGTGAAAAATATATGGGGCCCATTTTGATAAACCGCATGGGTCAGATATGGGCAAACACAAGCAGTCCCATATAGGCTGCCTACATGGGCCCAAGGTAGTACCCTCATAGGTAATCTCTATATGGGTTCTGAATGGGAAAAATATATGGGGCCCACTTTGATAACCGCATGGGTCAGACATGGGCAAACACAAACAGTCCCATATAGGCTGCCTACATGAGCCAATGTGGCACCCACATAGGTAATCTCTATATGGGTTTGAATGGGAAAAACATATGGGGCCCACATTGCCAAACCGCATGGGTCAGACATGGGCAAACACAAGCAGTCCCATATAGGCTGCCTACATGGGCCCAAGGTAGTTCCCTCATAGGTAATCTCTATATGGGTTCTGAATGTGAAAAATATATGGGGCCCATTTTGATAAACCGCATGGGTCAGACATGGGCAAACACAAACAGTCCCATTTAGGCTGCCTACATGGGCCCAAGGTAGTTCCCTCATAGGTAATCTCTATATGGGTTCTGAATGGGAAAACATATGGGGCCCACTTTGATAAACCGCATGGGTCAGACATGGGCAAACACAAACAGTCCCATTTAGGCTGCCTACATGGGCCCAAGGTAGTTCCCTCATAGGTAATCTCTATATGGGTTCTGAATGTGAAAAATTATGGGGCCCATTTTGATAAACCGCATGGGTCAGATATGGGCAAACACAAACAGTCCCATATAGGCTGCCTACATGGGCCCAAGGTAGTTCCCTCATAGGTAATCTCTATATGGGTTCTGAATGTGAAAAATATATGGGGCCCATTTTGATAAACCGCATGGGTCAGATATGGGCAAACACAAACAGTCCCATATAGGCTGCCTACATGGGCCCAAGGTAGTTCCCTCATAGGTAATCTCTATATGGGTTCTGAATGGGAAAAATATATGGGGCCCACTTTGATAAACCGCATGGGTCAGACATGGGCAAACACAAACAGTCCCATATAGGCTGCCTACATGGGCCCAAGGTAGTTCCCTCATAGGTAATCTCTATATGGGTTCTGAATGTGAAAAATATATGGGGCCCATTTTGATAAACCGCATGGGTCAGATATGGGCAAACACAAGCAGTCCCATATAGGCTGCCTACATGGGCCCAAAGTAGTTCCCTCATAGTAATCTCTATATGGGTTCTGAATGTGAAAAATATATGGGGCCCATTTTGATAAACCGCATGGGTCAGATATGGGCAAACACAAGCAGTCCCATATAGGCTGCCTACATGGGCCCAAGGTAGTTCCCTCATAGGTAATCTCTATATGGGTTCTGAATGTGAAAAATATATGGGGCCCATTTTGATAAACCGCATGGGTCAGATATGGGCAAACACAAGCAGTCCCATATAGGCTGCCTACATGGGCCCAAGGTAGTTCCCTCATAGGTAATCTCTATATGGGTTCTGAATGTGAAAAATATATGGGGCCCATTTTGATAAACCGCATGGGTCAGATATGGGCAAACACAAACAGTCCCATATAGGCTGCCTACATGGGCCCAAGGTAGTTCCCTCATAAGTAATCTCTATATGGGTTCTGAATGGGAAAAACATATGGGGCCCATTTGATAAACCGCATGGGTCAGACATGGGCAAACACAAACAGTCCCATATAGGCTGCCTACATGGGCCCAAGGTAGTTCCCTCATAAGTAATCTCTATATGGGTTCTGAATGTGAAAAATATATGGGGCCCATTTTGATAAACCGCATGGGTCAGATATGGGCAAACACAAGCAGTCCCATATAGGCTGCCTACATGGGCCCAAGGTAGTTCCCTCATAAGTAATCTCTATATGGGTTCTGAATGTGAAAAATATATGGGGCCCATTTTGATAAACCGCATGGGTCAGATATGGGCAAACACAAACAGTCCCATATAGGCTGCCTACATGGGCCCAAGGTAGTTCCCTCATAAGTAATCTCTATATGGGTTCTGAATGTGAAAAATATATGGGGCCCATTTTGATAAACCGCATGGGTCAGATATGGGCAAACACAAGCAGTCCCATATAGGCTGCCTACATGGGCCCAAGGTAGTTCCCTCATAAGTAATCTCTATATGGGTTCTGAATGTGAAAAATATATGGGGCCCATTTTGATAAACCGCATGGGTCAGATATGGGCAAACACAAACAGTCCCATATAGGCTGCCTACATGGGCCCAAGGTAGTTCCCTCATAAGTAATCTCTATATGGGTTCTGAATGTGAAAAATATATGGGGCCCATTTTGATAAACCGCATGGGTCAGATATGGGCAAACACAAGCAGTCCCATATAGGCTGCCTACATGGGCCCAAGGTAGTTCCCTCATAAGTAATCTCTATATGGGTTCTGAATGTGAAAAATATATGGGGCCCATTTTGATAAACCGCATGGGTCAGATATGGGCAAACACAAGCAGTCCCATATAGGCTGCCTACATGGGCCCAAGGTAGTTCCCTCATAAGTAATCTCTATATGGGTTCTGAATGTGAAAAATATATGGGGCCCATTTTGATAAACCGCATGGGTCAGATATGGGCAAACACAAGCAGTCCCATATAGGCTGCCTACATGGGCCCAAGGTAGTTCCCTCATAAGTAATCTCTATATGGGTTCTGAATGTGAAAAATATATGGGGCCCATTTTGATAAACCGCATGGGTCAGATATGGGCAAACACAAGCAGTCCCATATAGGCTGCCTACATGGGCCCAAGGTAGTTCCCTCATAAGTAATCTCTATATGGGTTCTGAATGTGAAAAATATATGGGGCCCATTTTGATAAACCGCATGGGTCAGATATGGGCAAACACAAGCAGTCCCATATAGGCTGCCTACATGGGCCCAAGGTAGTTCCCTCATAAGTAATCTCTATATGGGTTCTGAATGTGAAAAATATATGGGGCCCATTTTGATAAACCGCATGGGTCAGACATGGGCAAACACAAACAGTCCCATATAGGCTGCCTACATGGGCCCAAGGTAGTTCCCTCATAAGTAATCTCTATATGGGTTCTGAATGTGAAAAATATATGGGGCCCATTTTGATAAACCGCATGGGTCAGATATGGGCAAACACAAGCAGTCCCATATAGGCTGCCTACATGGGCCCACAAGGTAGTTCCCTCATAAGTAATCTCTATATGGGTTCTGAATGTGAAAAATATATGGGGCCCATTTTGATAAACCGCATGGGTCAGACATGGGCAAACACAAACAGTCCCATTTAGGCTGCCTACATGGGCCCAAGGTAGTTCCCTCATAGGTAATCTCTATATGGGTTCTGAATGTGAAAAATATATGGGGCCCACTTTGATAAACCGCATGGGTCAGATATGGGCAAACACAAACAGTCCCATTTAGGCTGCCTACATGGGCCCAAAGTAGTTCCCTCATAAGTAATCTCTATATGGGTTCTGAATGTGAAAAATATATGGGGCCCATTTTGATAAACCGCATGGGTCAGACATGGGCAAACACAAACAGTCCCATATAGGCTGCCTACATGGGCCCAAAGTAGTTTCCACATAAGTAATCTCTATATGGATCCTTAATGCGGAAATATATACAAGTATAATTGTGAATATAATGAACTATGGAATAAATATAAATTGTGCATCTGTAAATGACTTCATAAACTATACACTTGTAAAAAAAACATATCTGTGCAATCATTAAAACATTTATATACAGTATATTTATGATTTACAGTATAATCCTTGTTAAAATACCACTAACAGTTGACCATATTTAGTAGTGAGGAAATTTCACAAATGGACTTATTCCACAGGTGGAAACCTATCATGGTACCACGCTTGAATTCACTGAGCTCCTGAAAGCAACCTATGTTTTTACACATGTTTGTAGAAGCACCTGCATACCTAGGTGCTTGATTTTATACAACTGTGGCCATGGAAGTGATTGAAACACCCCCATTCAATAACTTGGATGGGTGTCCCAATACTGTTGCAATAGTATTGGTATGTGGATACAGTATAGGCCACGGCTCTTCAAATCCAGTCCTGGAGTGTTGGCGTTCAGCAGATATTAGTTCCAACCCTAATCATTGACACTAAATATTCAAAGTGTCAACTTTTAGTGGTTTAATTTTGTTACTGCAAACTTCTGAGTTACTGCAATATGCTTATCTCAATATAGTTATACAAATGGTTCAAAATATCCCGAAAATGGTCACTGTACAATATGAAGAACGGGTTACAGAAGCTACTTATCTATCAAAATATTCTAATGACTTGAGATGGCTAGAATAAATCAAACCCCTAGCATCAGCCAAATGCCCTTATTCAATGGAAATACTCAAGAGTTTTCTGGTCAGTCAGTTAGTGACAATGTAATTCTAGAGATTTTAAATATTGGGGTTAGGGTTAGGGTTTTGATTATTGAAAGAGACTCAGTCCAGATGATGAAATAGCCCAAGTAAAAAAAGTTAGAATGCAACATGCAGTGTTTGAAGGGAAAATCAAAACTAAATTCAAAAATCACATTTGCAGCGAGTACAGAATGCACACAATGTACACAATGTAACATTTTAATGCTAAACAGTTGAATTTTTTTATCTGTTTGTTGAATCAATGTCATGTCTTCAAGAAATCCATAACATTTAAATTATTATTATTTCTAATTATTAATTTCTAATTATTATTGTAGCATTTTATGATATTTTGATCAAAACACCACTTCAAAAATATAAATTTGTGTTGAAATAGAATCAGTATATTATTAACAATAATAAAAATAATGGATATAATTTCAATCTCAACAAGTGCAGAATAAACTTTTTTTGCTTTGTGCGATTTTGTTTGGGGTTTACAATTTTGTGTGTGTGCCTAAAGTTTAGCTTGCAGGATTACATTTTTATTCACACACTTTCATAAAAACAGTAATCAAATAATATAGCCTACAAATTAAATTAAACACGGATTTCTTAAAAAAAAAAAAAAAATTACCACTTTTTTTTTTTTTTTTAATCATTACCACTGAAACAATAGAGTGCCGAAGTGATGACGTCACTTTGTAGGACAACCCGGAAGCTAGCGGCGCATGGGTTCCCTCGGTAAAAAAGCAATGCATTTTCCCCATAGACTTTTGGAAAATCGCAAAAAATAAGATCTGTGTTTAACAGAGGGTTGTGACCCTTACACGTTCTGTCTAGCAAGATAATCTTTACAAGTTAATCCAAAATTTATATACATTTTGAAGCATATATAAAGATTTTAAAAAAACACAATCAGACACAATAAAGTTTAAAAAAAAAAACACACGCAGGTTATAATTGTGTGTTCTATGTCATAGATCAAAACGTGAAAATATTTAGAGGCTCTGTTCACCAGAGACCTTATTTCAGGAGATTTAGCAAAAACCCATTCAAAAAACCCATAGGCTTTAGAGCGAGGGAACTGTAATGCTAAAATGCAAATTCACTTCTGCGTTTTGGCCTACAGAGTGACGTCGTAACTTCGGTTGTTTCACCTTCTTTGATCATGATTGGTTAATCTGACTGTCATCTATGTAACTGGCCAATGACAACTGTGCGCGCCTTTTTACTGGTCAAGTTTGAAAAATCAAATACATTTGAGTTGATGACGACGGCTGCTCAGCAAGATTACTCGGTCTTTCAATTATTATTTTGAACTAATTTGCGATGTGACATGTAAAACGAAGGAGAACAGAAGATGTGAACACACAGAAGACGCTCAGACTGGATGCGTGAGATCCTGCAATATTGGCGATCAGGTAAGAGAACATTTTTCTGTCTCCACTATCATTTTAGAAAAACTGAGATCCACTAATATAAACGTTTAGGTATTACATTCAAATAAGTGGATGAGAGTGTTAATATAGTTCATGGTTGAATATGCAGATAAACAAAACGTATGTGAATGGAGTTCATTAACTACCCAGAAATGTTCTGTGTAACTTAACGTTAACGTTACATACGAGAGTTTTATAAACGGATAACGGACGTAGGCTAAGTTACTAAGTTACCTGCAGTTGTGTTTGTAACGTTAACATAACGGGTAGCTAACCATATTTATCTGAAAGCAACGTTAGTGCTTCTGAGTAGCTAAGTGTATTTGATTGTGCTAAAGTGGAACTATTGCAAATATACTTTTGGTACACTTAATAGTGGTAACGTTATTACTTTATTTTTTGTCGTAATATATATATATATATATATAATAATGTTCATTGTGTAATAAAGTCTTTTAGGTGATGTGTCATTATGTTAATGAAATTGAAGTATAATTAGTATGAAATGTGTTCTAATATATTCTGGTAGAAGTTATTTATTTATTTACTAGGGAAGTAGAATCCAAATGAGTAAAGTGACTGATATATTGTGAAAAGCGCTATATAAATATGATTTGACTGATAAAACGGTCATTTACTCTCTGAAACACTGGAATCTACAGAAGAGTTGAGAAATGTTATTGGTCTAACGTTAAATCTCTTATATTTTAGTAGATGCCCGTTTCTAAATATTTTGACATCACCTCTTAAAAAACTGATAACTGCTAATGATAAGAGATTTGTTTATTTTTTTATTATTTTTATATATCAAGCACTGGAAGAAGATTTTTGGGGGGAGAGCAGGCACCCAACAGAGACAAATCCACCACGGCATGATTATCAACTTCATTATGTAAGTCAGTTTTAACCATTGCTTCTAAACCTTACATTGGGATTAATATATTATGTTGTCAAAAGTATTATACTCATCATCAAAAGTCATATCCTCTACCAGTGACAAATCTGAGTAACTAATTATCTTTATGTCTTTCTTCCTCTAAAGTGACAAAGAAAGGAGAACATGTCACCATCATGAGCCCTTTATTTAGTTCACGGAAGAACATCAAGGGAAAGACCCTCAGACGTGTCATAACAGGATAAATGTGGCTACAGGTAAAATTGTTTGATGGTTTGTTTGATTTTGGAGTAGCAATTTCTTTTTTTAAAGCTTTAATTGATGTGATGTGACATGTGTCCCCAAACTCGGAATTTGTGCTCTTCATTTCATCCATTCAAGTGCACACACACACACACACACACACACAGTGAGTATTAAAACACACACAGTGGAGACCGGGGAGCTATTGGGCTATTTTTCATGTTCTCTGAATGTTTTATAATGGCAAATGTTGGTACGATATTGATACGTTTTGTTTTAATATTGTTAAGGACGCATCACCCCACCCCATCCCAGATTGACCAAGGATCCAGATGAGTACTGGCAATTTGGTGGAGGATTGCTCTTTATCTACTACATTGTACTGTCACTTCCGGTATGGATTTATTAACCTTGTTGAGGTGTTTTGATTGTACTTAATTTAATAAATTTTTCAAAATTAGATTTTACATAATTTAATTAGAGTATTTAGCCCATGATTTACTCACCCTCAAGCCATCCTTTGGTGTATATTAGCCCACGTTCTTCTTTCAGACAAATACAATCAGAATTTTATTAATAAACACCCTGACGCTTCCAAGTTTCGTAATGGCAGTGGATTGCAACTATTAGTTTAAAAAAGCTCAAAAAAGTGCATCCATCCATCATAAACTCCACACGGCTCCAGGGGGGTTAATAAAGGCCTTCTGAAGCAAAAATTTTGTTTGAAAAATATCCATATTCAAACTTTTTAAAGTAAAACAACTAGCTTCCAACTAAATGGCCATAAGCAGCCTACTTGCAAACTTATGCAATTGACCTGTGGCTAACCCACGCCCCCTCCACTCACTTGGACAAACAGTCAACATTCGGGGACAGGCGCTATGGCAGACATTTTACAGGAGGCAATTGGTGATTTTTGGAGACAAAAATATATATATCATCTCAAAGTCACCTTAAGGGCCTTAACTATGCATTGGAGGGTTATATTAATAATTTTATTGTTGAGAAGGTCGATGAAAAGCTTCAGCTCCAGGCAAAAATGTAATTTACAGGTCACAATGTAAACGTGATATACCGCATATCGTTGCCATCACCGTTTGGTGCTACAGTATTTACATGAATCATTCAGCACAACATTGTTAACATTTGTTATCTCGGTTATTTACAGATACGCTAATTAAGCTAAGTGACATGATGTACAAAGCAACTAGAAGGCTAACTTTAGTTGTTGTTGTGGTCTACCGCGGCGCATGACTTAATCGCATAACTTAATCCAGAGCAGACACTTATCTCTGTTGAGAAGTGGCTTGGGAAAGGGTAAAGAAATACACACCGTCGCCCAGTCTCTCGGGAACCTAGTGTCGGAGTTGTATGTACCCCATGCACACCGTTTGACCATTTTAAACTTAAAATGACAAAAAAACCTAATGAAAACTGACTAACTGCAATGCATTTCAATGGACGTGGAAGCAGAGAATGTCCGAGTGTATTAGGTTAGGTGCGCACTGGTCATCGTGTTTGACTGAATGGCTTAGCCATAGGTCAATTTGTGACGTCAGAAGTAGCGTAGTGCATAATGGTGTAGAGTAAATATCAACTTAAAACCACATAAGTTGCACTTTACACTTAAGTGCAATCTGTATGTTCGCTTGGCCGGAAGCTGGTTATTTTATTTAATAAAGTTTTAAATATGAATATTTGATAATGCTTTAGATTACAGCCTGGAAAGTACTGCGTAATTAAAGCGATTTAACAGCGTAACCTTTGGTAATTATAGTGTACCTATAACATACTTACAATATAAGTATAAAGGAACAATATATTAAGTTTGGGGAATAAGGAGGTAACAACCAGGAGAATTAAACAATTATTTATACTGTAAGTATTAAAGGACTAAAGGGTGTTTATCCTACTATTGTGATAACAATCTTACATTTGGGAGCAATTTCACCAGAAAATTGTACACTGCGTACCTTTTTGAAATAAAGGTGAACCAATACCTACTCTAAAATTACAGGCTTTTAAAAAAAATTACAGGGTACATATGCATTTATAAAGTCATCTTTTTTACATAAGTGCACTGAAACAAAAACTATTGCAACTTTTGCTTAAATATTGGGGAAAGATACACTTGTTTCATGTGGTGGTGCTTGTTACCCCCTTGTTCCATGTAGTTACAGGGTAAGTACAATAAAAATACATACACAGTTTTATATCACTGACTTGGAAACCTTTATTTATTATACAAGCACCACTTACCCTGTAACCACATCAAACAAAATATATGTCCCAGTATTTAAAAAAAATTGCAATAGTCTTAGCTTTTCTTGCCTTGAAACATGTTAGCCAAAACTCAAACATCTGCACTTTTGCTATAATTTTTTTTAAAAATATTAAAGAATTGTATAAATGCCTATATATGTACCCTGTCCTTTAAAAAAAGCCTATACAGTATTGATACACAATTTTTACAAAAAGGTTTGCAGTGTATGTACTCGCTAAATTGCTCCCAAATGTAAGACTGTTGTATCATAATAGTAGAATAAGTAACCCTTATTTCTATAATACTTACAGTATAAATATATATTTTTAATTCTCCTGGTTGTTACCCCATTATTCCCAAAACTTTACCCATATACTTACATGCAAGTCCTTTATAGGTACACTATAATTGCAGAAAGTTACACTGTAAATTCCTCTTAATTACATAGTACATTCCGGGCTGTAATCTAAAGCGTTACCGAATATTTTTCTTACACAAACTCATGGCTTTGCTTCAGAAGGCGTTTAATAACCCCCTCCCACTGTATATGCGCTCTTTTGACTCTGTTGATGCCTTCAAATGCAGACTAAAGTCTTATTTATTTGTTCAGGCTTTTAATTAGGTACCTGTGTTACATGATATGGTCATGTACTGTCTATGCTTTTATTGTGTGTATTTTATGATATTAATGTTTTTGTTGTAAGGCACTTTGTTGCCTTGTACCTGTGAAAGGTGCTATATAAATAAACTTTTACTTACTTACTTAGTTAACCTAACCCTAATATCTGGCCGATTGATCGGAGCATTCCTAATTTTACTTTAAAAGTAATCATAAATCATTATACTTATTATGCATACTTTATAAACTGTTTTTTATTGATTTCCTAAATGCCCTTCCAGTGACATTCCAAAACCGTCACCATTCCTATATAATTTTTTTGCTGTTTTTTTTTTATCCTGAGTAGAAATTGTTATTCTGTCATAAGGTATTGTGACGTGTAAGTAACATGATTTTCTAAAATCAAAATCCCTAAAAAAAAAAAAAAAAAAAAAAAAAATGTTTTGCAGAGGCTCTTAAGAAGACAACACAGATCAACTGGCAAGGAACTGAGAGGGAACTCTCAAAATAGTCCAGGACAAGAGATGGAGGAGGAGAGTGTCTAGATGCGCAAATGACTGTCTGCAGTGTAAGCTGTACTGATAAATGTACTGTATAGTTGCTGCTTCTTCTAACTGTCACCAATTTATATCCTGTTCAAATGTTCAGTAAAGACTGGGTCAAATACAGGTTCAAAATATGTATTTTAACAAATAGGTATTAAATAGATACTCTTTAATCTGACATAAATCTGCTTCTTTAAATATTGTCCCTGGAATTTCAGAATATAGCATAATATGATGATGAGTAATTTTAATAAAATTGAAAATATTTCAATATCACTGTGTGCTCTAATGCTTTAAAACTTGTTTGTGTGGTGTTGCTACTCATTTAGATGGAGCCCAGATGATCCCTAATTGGGCCACATGCATATGATTCCTAGTTGGGCCCCACCTAAAGCCCTGTGAAATCCTGTATCCTGAATTCCAGCTTTTGCTGGAAGTTGCTGGGGCCAGCATGGAACCTATGGACAAACCCACTTAAAGCCCATATTTCAGCCCATATAGTAACCTTGTAGTACCCACAAAAAACTAAAGCTGGGACCAAGATAGGTCTTGTGCATGTGGCCCAGTTGGGGCCCACCTGTTTATAAGTGCGATCCTACATGAAACCCACCTGGGCGATTTACATGGCACCATTATGGAACCCACGGACAATCCCATACAGAGCCCACTTTTCATTTCAAAGCCACATGGGACCCACATACAAATGTCGGCTGGGTTAAAGCTGGGCCCGAGATGGGTCTTGTGCATGTTGCCCACTTGGGTCCGGCCTAGTACCAAGTGTAATCCTACATAAAATTCATCTGGGCAATTTACATAGGGCCATTATGTAACCCGTGGACAATCCCAATCAAAGCCCATTTTTTAGCCCATTTCAAACCCACATGGGCCCCACATATAAATATCGGCTGGGTTAAAGCTGGGACCGAGATGGGTCTTGTGCATGTTGCCCACTTGGGTCCGGCCTAGTACCAAGTGCAATCCTACATGAAATTCATCTGGGCAATTAACATGGGGCCATTATGTAACCGCGGACAATCCCAATCAAAGCCCATTTTTCAGCCCATTTCAAACCCACATGGGCCCCACATATAAATATCGGCTGGGTTAAAGCTGGGACCGAGATGGGTCTTGTGCATGTTGTCCACTTGGGTCCGGCCTAGTACCAAGTGCAATCCTACATGAAATTCATCTGGGCAATTAACATGGGGCCATTATGTAACCCGCGGACAAACCCAATCAAAGCCCATTTTTCAGCCCATTTCAAACCCACATGGGCCCCACATATAAATATCGGCTGGGTTAAAGCTGGGACCGAGATGGGTCTTGTGCATGTTGCCCACTTGGGTCCGGCGTAGTACCAAGTGCAATCCAACATGAAATTTATCTGGGCAATTAACATGGGGCCATTATGTAACCCGCGGACAATCCTACATGGGGCCCATTTTTCAGCCCATTTCATACCCATATGGGCCCCACATACAAATGTTGGCTGGGAGTGTTACCCCTTACGTTTTGTTTTTTTTGGGGGCAAAAAATTAAGTATCCCCAATCTTCTCAAAACTCTGGATTCTGATAGAGGGCCATGAGACATAGACCTGAGTGCAACAATGGAGGCTCTAGACCCTTCCAGAGCTGAGATATCGAAATTCAAAATTTCGACCAGAAAAAAAAACGACAGTGTTACCCCTTACGTTTTTTTTTTGGGCGAAAAATTTAGTATCCCCAATCTTCTCAAAACTCTGGATTCTGATAGAGGGCCATGAGACATAGACCTGAGTGCAACAATGGAGGCTCTAGACCCTTCCAGAGCTGAGATATCGAAACTCAAAATTTCGACCCGAAAAAAAAAACGACAGTGTTACCCCTTACGTTTTTTTTTTTGGCGAAAAATTAAGTATCCTCAATCTTCTCAAAACTCTGGATTCTGATAGAGGGCCATGAGACTTAGACCTGAGTGCAAACAATGGAGGCTCTAGACCCTTCCAGAGCTGAGATATCGAAACTCAAAATTTCGACCCGAAAAAAAAACGACAGTGTTACCCCTTACGTTTTTTTTTTTGGGCGAAAAATTAAGTATCCCCAATCTTCTCAAAACTCTGGATTCTGATAGAGGGCCATGAGACTTAGACCTGAGTGCAACAATGGAGGCTCTAGACCCTTCCAGAGCTGAGATATCGAAAATCAAAAATTCGACCAGAAAAAAAAACGACAGTGTTACCCCTTACGTTTTTTTTTTTGGGGCGAAAAATTAAGTATCCCAATCTTCTCAAAACTCTGGATTCTGATAGAGGGCCATGAGACTTAGACCTGAGTGCAACAATGGAGGCTCTAGACCCTTCCAGAGCTGAGATATCGAAAATCAAAATTTCGACCAGAAAAAAAACGACAGTGTTACCCCTTACGTTTTTTTTTTTTGGGCGAAAAATTAAGTATCCCCAATCTTCTCAAAACTCTGGATTCTGATAGAGGGCCATGAGACTTAGACCTGAGTGCAACAATGGAGGCTCTAGACCCTTCCAGAGCTGAGATATCGAAACTCAAAATTTCGACCAGAAAAAAAAACGACAGTGTTACCCCTTACGTTTTTTTTTTGGGCGAAAAATTAAGTATCCCCAATCTTCTCAAAACTCTGGATTCTGATAGAGGGCCATGAGACTTAGACCTGAGTGCAACAATGGAGGCTCTAGACCCTTCCAGAGCTGAGATATCGAAACTCAAAATTTCGACCCGAAAAAAAAAACGACAGTGTTACCCCTTACGTTTTTTTTTTTGGGCGAAAAATTAAGTATCCCAATCTTCTCAAAACTCTGGATTCTGATAGAGGGCCATGAGACTTAGACCTGAGTGCAAAAATGGAGGCTCTAGACCCTTCCAGAGCTGAGATATCGAAAATCAAAAATTTCGACCAGAAAAAAAAACGACAGTGTTACCCCTTACGTTTTTTTTTGGGGCGAAAAATTAAGTATCCCAATCTTCTCAAAACTCTGGATTCTGATAGAGGGCCATGAGACTTAGACCTGAGTGCAAAAATGGAGGCTCTAGACCCTTCCAGAGCTGAGATATCGAAACTCAAAATTTCGACCAGAAAAAAAACGACAGTGTTACCCCTTACGTTTTTTTTTGGGGCGAAAAATTAAGTATCCCCAATCTTCTCAAAACTCTGGATTCTGATAGAGGGCCATGAGACTTAGACCTGAGTGCAACAATGGAGGCTCTAGACCCTTCCAGAGCTGAGATATCGAAACTCAAAATTTCGACCAGAAAAAAAAACGACAGTGTTACCCCTTACGTTTTTTTTTTGGGCGAAAAATTAAGTATCCCCAATCTTCTCAAAACTCTGGATTCTGATAGAGGGCCATGAGACTTAGACCTGAGTGCAACAATGGAGGCTCTAGACCCTTCCAGAGCTGAGATATCGAAACTCAAAATTTCGACCCGAAAAAAAAACGACAGTGTTACCCCTTACGTTTTTTTTTTTGGGCGAAAAATTAAGTATCCCCAATCTTCTCAAAACTCTGGATTCTGATAGAGGGCCATGAGACTTAGACCTGAGTGCAACAATGGAGGCTCTAGACCCTTCCAGAGCTGAGATATCGAAATCAAAATTTCGACCCAAAAAAAAACGACAGTGTTACCCCTTACGTTTTTTTTTTGGGCGAAAAATTAAGTATCCCCAATCTTCTCAAAACTCTGGATTCTGATAGAGGCCATGAGACTTAGACCTGAGTGCAAAAATGGAGGCTCTAGACCCTTCCAGAGCTGAGATATCGAAACTCAAAATTTCGACCCGAAAAAAAAAACGACAGTGTTACCCCTTACGTTTTTTTTTGGGGGCGAAAAATTAAGTATCCCCAATCTTCTCAAAACTCTGGATTCTGATAGAGGGCCATGAGACTTAGACCTGAGTGCAAAAATGGAGGCTCTAGACCCTTCCAGAGCTGAGATATCGAAAATCAAAATTTCGACCAGAAAAAAAAACGACAGTGTTACCCCTTACGTTTTTTTTTTTTTGGGGCGAAAAATTAAGTATCCCAATCTTCTCAAAACTCTGGATTCTGATAGAGGGCCATGAGACTTAGACCTGAGTGCAAAAATGGAGGCTCTAGACCCTTCCAGAGCTGAGATATCGAAACTCAAAATTTCGACCCGAAAAAAAAAACGACAGTGTTACCCCTTACGTTTTTTTTTTTGGGCGAAAAATTAAGTATCCCCAATCTTCTCAAAACTCTGGATTCTGATAGAGGGCCATGAGACTTAGACCTGAGTGCAACAATGGAGGCTCTAGACCCTTCCAGAGCTGAGATATCGAAACTCAAAATTTCGACCCAAAAAAAAAAACGACAGTGTTACCCCTTACGTTTTTTTTTTTTGGGCGAAAAATTAAGTATCCCCAATCTTCTCAAAACTCTGGATTCTGATAGAGGGCCATGAGACTTAGACCTGAGTGCAACAATGGAGGCTCTAGACCCTTCCAGTGCTGAGATATCGAAATCAAAAATTCGACCAGAAAAAAAAACGACAGTGTTACCCCTTACGTTTTTTTTTTGGGGCGAAAAATTAAGTATCCCCAATCTTCTCAAAACTCTGGATTCTGATAGAGGGCCATGAGACTTAGACCTGAGTGCAAAAATGGAGGCTCTAGACCCTTCCAGAGCTGAGATATCGAAAATCAAAATTTCGACCCGAAAAAAAAACGACAGTGTTACCCCTTACGTTTTTTTTTTTTGGGGCGAAAAATTAAGTATCCCCAATCTTCTCAAAACTCTGGATTCTGATAGAGGGCCATGAGACTTAGACCTGAGTGCAACAATGGAGGCTCTAGACCCTTCCAGAGCTGAGATATCGAAACTCAAAATTTCGACCGAAAAAAAAAACGACAGTGTTACCCCTTACGTTTTTTTTTTTGGGCGAAAAATTAAGTATCCCCAATCTTCTCAAAACTCTGGATTCTGATAGAGGGCCATGAGACTTAGACCTGAGTGCAACAATGGAGGCTCTAGACCCTTCCAGAGCTGAGATATCGAAACTCAAAATTTCGACCCGAAAAAAAAAACGACAGTGTTACCCCTTACGTTTTTTTTTGGGCGAAAAATTAAGTATCCCCAATCTTCTCAAAACTCTGGATTCTGATAGAGGGCCATGAGACTTAGACCTGAGTGCAACAATGGAGGCTCTAGACCCTTCCAGAGCTGAGATATCGAAACTCAAAATTTCGACCAGAAAAAAAAACGACAGTGTTACCCCTTACGTTTTTTTTTTTTTGGGGCGAAAAATTAAGTATCCCCAATCTTCTCAAAACTCTGGATTCTGATAGAGGGCCATGAGACTTAGACCTGAGTGCAACAATGGAGGCTCTAGACCCTTCCAGAGCTGAGATATCGAAACTCAAAATTTCGACCCGAAAAAAAAACGACAGTGTTACCCCTTACGTTTTTTTTTTTGGGCGAAAAATTAAGTATCCCCAATCTTCTCAAAACTCTGGATTCTGATAGAGGGCCATGAGACTTAGACCTGAGTGCAACAATGGAGGCTCTAGACCCTTCCAGAGCTGAGATATCGAAACTCAAAATTTCGACCCAAAAAAAAAAAACGACAGTGTTACCCCTTACGTTTTTTTTTTTTTGGGCGAAAAATTAAGTATCCCCAATCTTCTCAAAACTCTGGATTCTGATAGAGGGCCATGAGACTTAGACCTGAGTGCAACAATGGAGGCTCTAGACCCTTCCAGAGCTGAGATATCGAAACTCAAAAATTCGACCAGAAAAAAAAACGACAGTGTTACCCCTTACGTTTTTTTTTTGGGGCGAAAAATTAAGTATCCCCAATCTTCTCAAAACTCTGGATTCTGATAGAGGGCCATGAGACTTAGACCTGAGTGCAACAATGGAGGCTCTAGACCCTTCCAGAGCTGAGATATCGAAAATCAAAATTTCGACCCGAAAAAAAAACGACAGTGTTACCCCTTACGTTTTTTTTTTGGGCGAAAAATTAAGTATCCCCAATCTTCTCAAAACTCTGGATTCTGATAGAGGGCCATGAGACTTAGACCTGAGTGCAACAATGGAGGCTCTAGACCCTTCCAGAGCTGAGATATCGAAACTCAAAATTTCGACCAGAAAAAAAAAACGACAGTGTTACCCCTTACGTTTTTTTTTTGGGCGAAAAATTAAGTATCCCCAATCTTCTCAAAACTCTGGATTCTGATAGAGGGCCATGAGACTTAGACCTGAGTGCAACAATGGAGGCTCTAGACCCTTCCAGAGCTGAGATATCGAAACTCAAAATTTCGACCCGAAAAAAAAACGACAGTGTTACCCCTTACGTTTTTTTTTTTTTGGGCGAAAAATTAAGTATCCCCAATCTTCTCAAAACTCTGGATTCTGATAGAGGGCCATGAGACTAGACCTGAGTGCAAAAATGGAGGCTCTAGACCCTTCCAGAGCTGAGATATCGAAAATCAAAATTTCGACCCGAAAAAAAAACGACAGTGTTACCCCTTACGTTTTTTTTTGGGGGCGAAAAATTAAGTATCCCCAATCTTCTCAAAACTCTGGATTCTGATAGAGGGCCATGAGACTTAGACCTGAGTGCAAAAATGGAGGCTCTAGACCCTTCCAGAGCTGAGATATCGAAACTCAAAATTTCGACCCGAAAAAAAAAACGACAGTGTTACCCCTTACGTTTTTTTTTTTTGGGGCGAAAAATTAAGTATCCCCAATCTTCTCAAAACTCTGGATTCTGATAGAGGGCCATGAGACTTAGACCTGAGTGCAAAAATGGAGGCTCTAGACCCTTCCAGAGCTGAGATATCGAAACTCAAAATTTCGACCCGAAAAAAAAAACGACAGTGTTACCCCTTACGTTTTTTTTTTGGGCGAAAAATTAAGTATCCCAATCTTCTCAAAACTCTGGATTCTGATAGAGGGCCATGAGACTTAGACCTGAGTGCAAAAATGGAGGCTCTAGACCCTTCCAGAGCTGAGTTATCGAAACTCAAAATTTCGACCCGAAAAAAAAACGACAGTGTTACCCCTTACGTTTTTTTTTGGGCGAAAAATTAAGTATCCCAATCTTCTCAAAACTCTGGATTCTGATAGAGGGCCATGAGACTTAGACCTGAGTGCAAAAATGGAGGCTCTAGACCCTTCCAGAGCTGAGATATCGAAACTCAAAATTTCGACCCGAAAAAAAAAACGACAGTGTTACCCCTTACGTTTTTTTTTTGGGCGAAAAATTAAGTATCCCAATCTTCTCAAAACTCTGGATTCTGATAGAGGGCCATGAGACTTAGACCTGAGTGCAAAAATGGAGGCTCTAGACCCTTCCAGAGCTGAGATATCGAAACTCAAAAATTCGACCAAAAAAAAACGACAGTGTTACCCCTTACGTTTTTTTTTTGGGGTGAAAAATTAAGTATGCCCAATCTTCTCAAAACTCTGGATTCTGATAGAGGGCCATGAGACTTAGACCTGAGTGCAACAATGGAGGCTCTAGACCCTTCCAGAGCTGAGATATCGAAAATCAAAATTTCGACCAGAAAAAAAACGACAGTGTTACCCCTTACGTTTTTTTTTGGGCGAAAAATTAAGTATCCCCAATCTTCTCAAAACTCTGGATTCTGATAGAGGGCCATGAGACTTAGACCTGAGTGCAACAATGGAGGCTCTAGACCCTTCCAGAGCTGAGATATCGAAACTCAAAATTTCGACCCGAAAAAAAAACGACAGTGTTACCCCTTACGTTTTTTTTTGGGCGAAAAATTAAGTATCCCAATCTTCTCAAAACTCTGGATTCTGATAGAGGGCCATGAGACATAGACCTGAGTGCAACAATGGAGGCTCTAGACCCTTCCAGTGCTGAGATATCAAAACTCAAAATTTCGACCCGAAAAAAAAACGACAGTGTTACCCCTTACGTTTTTTTTTTTTGGGCGAAAAATTAAGTATCCCCAATCTTCTCAAAACTCTGGATTCTGATAGAGGCCATGAGACTTAGACCTGAGTGCAACAATGGAGGCTCTAGACCCTTCCAGAGCTGAGATATCGAAACTCAAAATTTCGACCCCAAAAAAAAACGACAGTGTTACCCCTTACGTTTTTTTTTGGGGCGAAAAATTAAGTATCCCCAATCTTCTCAAAACTCTGGATTCTGATAGAGGGCCATGAGACTTAGACCTGAGTGCAAAAATGGAGGCTCTAGACCCTTCCAGAGCTGAGATATCGAAAATCAAAATTTCGACCCGAAAAAAAAACGACAGTGTTACCCCTTACGTTTTTTTTTTTTTGGGCGAAAAAATTAAGTATCCCCAATCTTCTCAAAACTCTGGATTCTGATAGAGGGCCATGAGACTTAGACCTGAGTGCAACAATGGAGGCTCTAGACCCTTCCAGAGCTGAGATATCGAAACTCAAAATTCGACCCGAAAAAAAAACGACAGTGTTACCCCTTACGTTTTTTTTTTTGGGCGAAAAATTAAGTATCCCCAATCTTCTCAAAACTCTGGATTCTGATAGAGGCCATGAGACTTAGACCTGAGTGCAAACAATGGAGGCTCTAGACCCTTCCAGAGCTGAGATATCGAAACTCAAAATTTCGACCCGAAAAAAAAAACGACAGTGTTACCCCTTACGTTTTTTTTTTTTGGGCGAAAAATTAAGTATCCCCAATCTTCTCAAAACTCTGGATTCTGATAGAGGGCCATGAGACTTAGACCTGAGTGCAACAATGGAGGCTCTAGACCCTTCCAGAGCTGAGATATCGAAATTCAAAAATTCGACCAGAAAAAAAAAACGACAGTGTTACCCCTTACGTTTTTTTTTTTGGGCGAAAAATTAAGTATCCCCAATCTTCTCAAAACTCTGGATTCTGATAGAGGGCCATGAGACTTAGACCTGAGTGCAAAATGGAGGCTCTAGACCCTTCCAGAGCTGAGATATCGAAAACTCAAAATTTCGACCCGAAAAAAAAACCGACAGTGTTACCCCTTACGTTTTTTTTTTTGGGCGAAAAAATTTAGTATCCCCAATCTTCTC
>NW_024121132.1:833774-865591 GCF_016745375.1 Pimephales promelas
ATATTTTGAACCTGTATTTGACCCAGTCTTTACTGAACATTTGACAGGATATAAATTGGTGACAGTTAGAAGAAGCAGCAACTATACAGTACATTTATCAGTACAGCTTACACTGCAGACAGTCATTTGCGCATCTAGACACTCTCCTCCTCCATCTCTTGTCCTGGACTATTTTGAGAGTTCCTCTTCAGTTCCTTGCCAGTTGATCTGTGTTGTCTTCTTAAGAGCCTCTGCAAAACATTTTTTTTTTTTTTTTTTTTTTTAGGGATTTTGATTTTAGAAAAATCATGTTACTTACACGTCACAATACCTTATGACAGAATAACAATTTCTACTCAGGATAAAAAAAAAAACAGCAAAAAAATTATATAGGAATGGTGACGGTTTTGAATGTCACTGGAAGGGCATTTAGGAAATCAATAAAAAACAGTTTATAAAGTATGCATAATAAGTATAATGATTTATGATTACTTTTAAAGTAAAATTAGGAATGCTCCGATCAATCGGCCAGATATTAGGGTTAGGTTAACTAAGTAAGTAAGTAAAAGTTTATTTATATAGCACCTTTCACAGGTACAAGGCAACAAAGTGCCTTACAAAAAAAACATTAATATCATAAAATACACACAATAAAAGCATAGACAGTACATGACCATATCATGTAACACAGGTACCTAATTAAAAGCCTGAACAAATAAATAAGACTTTAGTCTGCATTTGAAGGCATCAACAGAGTCAAAAGAGCGCATATACAGTGGGAGGGGGTTATTAAACGCCTTCTGAAGCAAAGCCATGAGTTTGTGTAAGAAAAATATTCGGTAACGCTTTAGATTACAGCCCGGAATGTACTATGTAATTAAGAGGAATTTACAGTGTAACTTTCTGCAATTATAGTGTACCTATAAAGGACTTGCATGTAAGTATATGGGTAAAGTTTTGGGAATAATGGGGTAACAACCAGGAGAATTAAAAATATATATTAATACTGTAAGTATTATAGAAATAAGGGTTACTTATTCTACTATTATGATACAACAGTCTTACATTTGGGAGCAATTTAGCGAGTACATACACTGCAAACCTTTTTGTAAAAATTGTGTATCAATACTGTATAGGCTTTTTTTAAAGGACAGGGTACATATATAGGCATTTATACAATTCTTTAATATTTTTAAAAAAAATTATAGCAAAAGTGCAGATGTTTAAGTTTTGGCTAACATGTTTCAAGGCAAGAAAAGCTAAGACTATTGCAATTTTTTTTAAATACTGGGACATATATTTTGTTTGATGTGGTTACAGGGTAAGTGGTGCTTGTATAATAAATAAAGGTTTCCAAGTCAGTGATATAAAACTGTGTATGTATTTTTATTGTACTTACCCTGTAACTACATGGAACAAGGGGGTAACAAGCACCACCACATGAAACAAGTGTATCTTTCCCCAATATTTAAGCAAAAGTTGCAATAGTTTTTGTTTCAGTGCACTTATGTAAAAAAGATGACTTTATAAATGCATATGTACCCTGTAATTTTTTTTAAAAGCCTGTAATTTTAGAGTAGGTATTGGTTCACCTTTATTTCAAAAAGGTACGCAGTGTACAATTTTCTGGTGAAATTGCTCCCAAATGTAAGATTGTTATCACAATAGTAGGATAAACACCCTTTAGTCCTTTAATACTTACAGTATAAATAATTGTTTAATTCTCCTGGTTGTTACCTCCTTATTCCCCAAACTTAATATATTGTTCCTTTATACTTATATTGTAAGTATGTTATAGGTACACTATAATTACCAAAGGTTACGCTGTTAAATCGCTTTAATTACGCAGTACTTTCCAGGCTGTAATCTAAAGCATTATCAAATATTCATATTTAAAACTTTATTAAATAAAATAACCAGCTTCCGGCCAAGCGAACATACAGATTGCACTTAAGTGTAAAGTGCAACTTATGTGGTTTTAAGTTGATATTTACTCTACACCATTATGCACTACGCTACTTCTGACGTCACAAATTGACCTATGGCTAAGCCATTCAGTCAAACACGATGAGCAGTGCGCACCTAACCTAATACACTCGGACATTCTCTGCTTCCACGTCCATTGAAATGCATTGCAGTTAGTCAGTTTTCATTAGGTTTTTTTGTCATTTTAAGTTTAAAATGGTCAAACGGTGTGCATGGGGTACATACAACTCCGACACTAGGTTCCCGAGAGACTGGGCGACGGTGTGTATTTCTTTACCCTTTCCCAAGCCACTTCTCAACAGAGATAAGTGTCTGCTCTGGATTAAGTTATGCGATTAAGTCATGCGCCGCGGTAGACCACAACAACAACTAAAGTTAGCCTTCTAGTTGCTTTGTACATCATGTCACTTAGCTTAATTAACGTATCTGTAAATAACCGAGATAACAAATGTTAACAATGTTGTGCTGAATGATTCATGTAAATACTGTAGCACCAAACGGTGATGGCAACGATATGCGGTATATCACGTTTACATTGTGACCTGTAAATTACATTTTTGCCTGGAGCTGAAGCTTTTCATCGACCTTCTCAACAATAAAATTATTAATATAACCCTCCAATGCATAGTTAAGGCCCTTAAGGTGACTTTGAGATGATATATAATATTTCTGTCTCCAAAAATCACCAATTGCCTCCTGTAAAATGTCTGCCATAGCGCCTGTCCCCGAATGTTGACTGTTTGTCCAAGTGAGTGGAGGGGGCGTGGCTTAGCCACAGGTCAATTGCATAAGTTTGCAAGTAGGCTGCTTATGGCCATTTAGTTGGAAGCTAGTTGTTTTACTTTAAAAAGTTTGAATATGGATATTTTTCAAACAAAATTTTTGCTTCAGAAGGCCTTTATTAACCCCCTGGAGCCGTGTGGAGTTTATGATGGATGGATGCGCTTTTTTGAGCTTTTTTAAACTAATAGTTGCAATCCACTGCCATTACGAAACTTGGAAGCGTCAGGGTGTTTATTAATAAAATTCTGATTGTATTTGTCTGAAAGAAGAACGTGGGCTAATATACACCAAAGGATGGCTTGAGGGTGAGTAAATCATGGGCTAAATACTCTAATTAAATTATGTAAAATCTAATTTTGAAAAATTTATTAAATTAAGTACAATCAAAACACCTCAAAAGGTTAATAAATCCATACCGGAAGTGGCAGTACAATGTAGTAGATAAAGAGCAATCCTCCACCAAATTGCCAGTACTCATCTGGATCCTTGGTCAATCTGGGATGGGGTGGGGTGATGCGTCCTTAACAATATTAAAACAAAACGTATCAATATCGTACCAACATTTGCCATTATAAAACATTCAGAGAACATGAAAAATAGCCCAATAGCTCCCGGTCTCCACTGTGTGTGTTTAATACTCACTGCTGTGTGTGTGTGTGTGTGTGTGTGCACTTGAATGGATGAAATGAAGAGCACAAATTCCGAGTTTGGGGACACATGTCACATCACATCAATTGAAGCTTTAAAAAAAGAAATTGCTACTCCAAAATCAAACAAACCATCAAACAATTTTACCTGTAGCCACATTTATCCTGTTATGACACGTCTGAGGGTCTTTCCCTTGATGTTCTTCCGTGAACTAAATAAAGGGCTCATGATGGTGACATGTTCTCCTTTCTTTGTCACTTTAGAGGAAGAAAGACATAAAGATAATTAGTTACTCAGATTTGTCACTGGTAGAGGATATGACTTTTGATGATGAGTATAATACTTTTGACAACATAATATATTAATCCCAATGTAAGGTTTAGAAGCAATGGTTAAAACTGACTTACATAATGAAGTTGATAATCATGCCGTGGTGGATTTGTCTCTGTTGGGTGCCTGCTCTCCCCCCAAAAATCTTCTTCCAGTGCTTGATATATAAAAATAATAAAAAAATAAACAAATCTCTTATCATTAGCAGTTATCAGTTTTTTAAGAGGTGATGTCAAAATATTTAGAAACGGGCATCTACTAAAATATAAGAGATTTAACGTTAGACCAATAACATTTCTCAACTCTTCTGTAGATTCCAGTGTTTCAGAGAGTAAATGACCGTTTTATCAGTCAAATCATATTTATATAGCGCTTTTCACAATATATCAGTCACTTTACTCATTTGGATTCTACTTCCCTAGTAAATAAATAAATAACTTCTACCAGAATATATTAGAACACATTTCATACTAATTATACTTCAATTTCATTAACATAATTGACACATCACCTAAAAAGACTTTATTACACAATGAACATATATATATATATATATATATATATATTACGACAAAAAATAAAGTAATAACGTTACCACTATTAAGTGTACCAAAAGTATATTTGCAATAGTTCCACTTTAGCACAATCAAATACACTTACTCAGAAGCACTAACGTTGCTTTCAGATAAATATGGTTAGCTACCCGTTATGTTAACGTTACAAACACAACTGCAGGTAACTTAGTAGCCTACGTCCGTTATCCGTTTATAAAACTCTCGTATGTAACGTTAACGTTAAGTTACACAGAACATTTCTGGGTAGTTAATGAACTCCATTCACATACGTTTTGTTTATCTGCATATTCAACCATGAACTATAACACTCTCATCCACTTATTTGAATGTAATACCTAAACGTTTATATTAGTGGATCTCAGTTTTTCTAAAATGATAGTGGAGACAGAAAAATGTTCTCTTACCTGATCGCCAATATTGCAGGATCTCACGCATCCAGTCTGAGCGTCTTCTGTGTGTTCACATCTTCTGTTCTCCTTCGTTTTACATGTCACATCGCAAATTATTTCAAAATAATAATTGAAAGACCGAGTAATCTTGCTGAGCAGCCGTCGTCATCAACTCAAATGTATTTGATTTTTCAAACTTGACCAGTAAAAAGGCGCGCACAGTTGTCATTGGCCAGTTACATAGATGACAGTCAGATTAACCAATCATGATCAAAGAAGGTGAAACAACCGAAGTTACGACGTCACTCGAGGCCAAAACGCAGAAGTGAATTTGCATTTTAGCATTACAGTTCCCTCGCTCTAAAGCCTATGGGTTTTTTGAATGGGTTTTTGCTAAATCTCCTGAAATAAGGTCTCTGGTGAACAGAGCCTCTAAATATTTTCACGTTTTGATCTATGACATAGAACACACAATTATAACCTGCGTGTGTTTTTTTTTTTTTGAACTTTATTGTGTCTGATTGTGTTTTTTAAAATCTTTATATATGCTTCAAAATGTATATAAATTTTGGATTAACTTGTAAAGATTATCTTGCTAGACAGAACGTGTAAGGGTCACAACCCTCTGTTAAACACAGATCTTATTTTTTGCGATTTTCCAAAAGTCTATGGGGAAAATGCATTGCTTTTTTACCGAGGGAACCCATGCGCCGCTAGCTTCCGGGTTGTCCTACAAAGTGACGTCATCACTTCGGCACTCTATTGTTTCAGTGGTAATGATTAAAAAAAAAAAAAAAAAATGATTTTTTTTTTTTTTTAAGAAATCCGTGTTTAATTTAATTTGTAGGCTATATTATTTGATTACTGTTTTTATGAAAGTGTGTGAATAAAAATGTAATCCTGCAAGCTAAACTTTAGGCACACACACAAAATTGTAAACCCCAAACAAAATCGCACAAAGCAAAAAAAGTTTATTCTGCACTTGTTGAGATTGAAATTATATCCATTATTTTTATTATTGTTAATAATATACTGATTCTATTTCAACACAAATTTATATTTTTGAAGTGGTGTTTTGATCAAAATATCATAAAATGCTACAATAATAATTAGAAATTAATAATTAGAAATAATAATAATTTAAATGTTATGGATTTCTTGAAGACATGACATTGATTCAACAAACAGATAAAAAAATTCAACTGTTTAGCATTAAAATGTTACATTGTGTACATTGTGTGCATTCTGTACTCGCTGCAAATGTGATTTTTGAATTTAGTTTTGATTTTCCCTTCAAACACTGCATGTTGCATTCTAACTTTTTTTACTTGGGCTATTTCATCATCTGGACTGAGTCTCTTTCAATAATCAAAACCCTAACCCTAACCCCAATATTTAAAATCTCTAGAATTACATTGTCACTAACTGACTGACCAGAAAACTCTTGAGTATTTCCATTGAATAAGGGCATTTGGCTGATGCTAGGGGTTTGATTTATTCTAGCCATCTCAAGTCATTAGAATATTTTGATAGATAAGTAGCTTCTGTAACCCGTTCTTCATATTGTACAGTGACCATTTTCGGGATATTTTGAACCATTTGTATAACTATATTGAGATAAGCATATTGCAGTAACTCAGAAGTTTGCAGTAACAAAATTAAACCACTAAAAGTTGACACTTTGAATATTTAGTGTCAATGATTAGGGTTGGAACTAATATCTGCTGAACGCCAACACTCCAGGACTGGATTTGAAGAGCCGTGGCCTATACTGTATCCACATACCAATACTATTGCAACAGTATTGGGACACCCATCCAAGTTATTGAATGGGGGTGTTTCAATCACTTCCATGGCCACAGTTGTATAAAATCAAGCACCTAGGTATGCAGGTGCTTCTACAAACATGTGTAAAAACATAGGTTGCTTTCAGGAGCTCAGTGAATTCAAGCGTGGTACCATGATAGGTTTCCACCTGTGGAATAAGTCCATTTGTGAAATTTCCTCACTACTAAATATGGTCAACTGTTAGTGGTATTTTAACAAGGATTATACTGTAAATCATAAATATACTGTATATAAATGTTTTAATGATTGCACAGATATGTTTTTTTTACAAGTGTATAGTTTATGAAGTCATTTACAGATGCACAATTTATATTTATTCCATAGTTCATTATATTCACAATTATACTTGTATATATTTCCGCATTAAGGATCCATATAGAGATTACTTATGTGGAAACTACTTTGGGCCCATGTAGGCAGCCTTTATGGGAATGTTTGTGTTTGCCCATGTCTGACCCATGCGGTTTATCAAAATGGGCCCCATATATTTTTCACATTCAGAACCCATATAGAGATTACTTATGTGGAAACTACTTTGGGCCCATGTAGGCAGCCTAAATGGGACTGTTTGTGTTTGCCCATATCTGACCCATGCGGTTTATCAAAGTGGGCCCCATATGTTTTTCCCATTCAGAACCCAAATAGAGATTACCTATGAGGGAACTACCTTGGGCCCATGTAGGCAGCCTAAATGGGACTGTTTGTGTTTGCCCATGTCTGACCCATGCGGTTTATCAAAATGGGCCCCATATATTTTTCACATTCAGAACCCATATAGAGATTACTTATGAGGGAACTACCTTGTGGGCCCATGTAGGCAGCCTATATGGGACTGCTTGTGTTTGCCCATATCTGACCCATGCGGTTTATCAAAATGGGCCCCATATATTTTTTACATTCAGAACCCATATAGAGATTACTTATGAGGGAACTACCTTGAGCCCATGTAGGCAGCCTATATGGGACTGTTTGTGTCTGCCCATGTCTGACCCATGCGGTTTATCAAAATGGGCCCCATATATTTTTACATTCAGAACCCATATAGAGATTACTTATGAGGGAACTACCTTTGGGCCCATGTAGGCAGCCTATATGGGACTGCTTGTGTTTGCCCATATCTGACCCATGCGGTTTATCAAAATGGGCCCCATATATTTTTTACATTCAGAACCCATATAGAGATTACTTATGAGGGAACTACCTTGAGCCCATGTAGGCAGCCTATATGGGACTGTTTGTGTTTGCCCATATCTGACCCATGCGGTTTATCAAAATGGGCCCCATATATTTTTCACATTCAGAACCCATATAGAGATTACTTATGAGGGAACTACTTGGGCCCATGTAGGCAGCCTATATGGGACTGCTTGTGTTTGCCCATATCTGACCCATGCGGTTTATCAAAATGGGCCCCATATATTTTTTACATTCAGAACCCATATAGAGATTACTTATGAGGGAACTACCTTGAGCCCATGTAGGCAGCCTATATGGGACTGCTTGTGTTTGCCCATATCTGACCCATGCGGTTTATCAAAATGGGCCCCATATATTTTTCACATTCAGAACCCATATAGAGATTACTTATGAGGGAACTACCTTGGGCCCATGTAGGCAGCCTATATGGGACTGTTTGTGTTTGCCCATGTCTGACCCATGCGGTTTATCAAAGTGGGCCCCATATTTTTTCCCATTCAGAACCCATATAGAGATTACTTATGAGGGAACTACCTTGGGCCCATGTAGGCAGCCTATATGGGACTGTTTGTGTTTGCCCATATCTGACCCATGCGGTTTATCAAAATGGGCCCCATATATTTTTCACATTCAGAACCCATATAGAGATTACCTATGAGGGAACTACCTTGGGCCCATGTAGGCAGCCTATATGGGACTGCTTGTGTTTGCCCATATCTGACCCATGCGGTTTATCAAAATGGGCCCCATATATTTTTCACATTCAGAACCCATATAGAGATTACTTATGAGGGAACTACCTTGGGCCCATGTAGGCAGCCTATATGGGACTGTTTGTGTTTGCCCATGTCTGACCCATGCGGTTTATCAAAATGGGCCCCATATATTTTTCACATTCAGAACCCATATAGAGATTACTTATGAGGGAACTACTTTGGGCCCATGTAGGCAGCCTATATGGGACTGCTTGTGTTTGCCCATATCTGACCCATGCGGTTTATCAAAATGGGCCCCATATATTTTTCACATTCAGAACCCATATAGAGATTACTTATGAGGGAACTACCTTGGGCCCATGTAGGCAGCCTATATGGGACTGTTTGTGTTTGCCCATGTCTGACCCATGCAGTTTATCAAAGTGGGCCCCACATGTTTTTCCCATTCAGAACCCATATAGAGATTACTTATGAGGGAACTACCTTGGGCCCATGTAGGCAGCCTATATGGGACTGTTTGTGTTTGCCCATATCTGACCCATGCGATTTATCAAAATGGGCCCCATATATTTTTCACATTCAGAACCCATATAGAGATTACCTATGAGGGAACTACCTTGGGCCCATGTAGGCAGCCTATATGGGACTGCTTGTGTTTGCCCATATCTGACCCATGCGGTTTATCAAAATGGGCCCCATATATTTTTTACATTCAGAACCCATATAGAGATTACCTATGAGGGAACTACCTTGGGCCCATGTAGGCAGCCTATATGGGACTGCTTGTGTTTGCCCATATCTGACCCATGCGGTTTATCAAAATGGGCCCCATATATTTTTCACATTCAGAACCCATATAGAGATTACTTATGAGGGAACTACTTTGGGCCCATGTAGGCAGCCTATATGGGACTGCTTGTGTTTGCCCATATCTGACCCATGCGGTTTATCAAAATGGGCCCCATATATTTTTCACATTCAGAACCCATATAGAGATTACTTATGAGGGAACTACCTTGGGCCCATGTAGGCAGCCTATATGGGACTGTTTGTGTTTGCCCATGTCTGACCCATGCAGTTTATCAAAGTGGGCCCCACATGTTTTTCCCATTCAGAACCCATATAGAGATTACTTATGAGGGAACTACCTTGGGCCCATGTAGGCAGCCTATATGGGACTGTTTGTGTTTGCCCATATCTGACCCATGCGATTTATCAAAATGGGCCCCATATATTTTTCACATTCAGAACCCATATAGAGATTACCTATGAGGGAACTACCTTGGGCCCATGTAGGCAGCCTATATGGGACTGCTTGTGTTTGCCCATATCTGACCCATGCGGTTTATCAAAATGGGCCCCATATATTTTTCACATTCAGAACCCATATAGAGATTACCTATGAGGGAACTACCTTGGGCCCATGTAGGCAGCCTAAATGGGACTGTTTGTGTTTGCCCATGTCTGACCCATGCAGTTTATCAAAGTGGGCCCCATATGTTTTTCCCATTCAGAACCCATATAGAGATTACCTATGAGGGAACTACCTTGGGCCCATGTAGGCAGCCTAAATGGGACTGTTTGTGTTTGCCCATGTCTGACCCATGCGGTTTATCAAAGTGGGCCCCATATGTTTTTCCCATTCAGAACCCATATAGAGATTACCTATGAGGGAACTACCTTGGGCCTATATAGGTTGCTTATATGGGATTGATTGTGTTTGCACATGTCTGTCCGATATAGTTTGGCCATGTGGGCCCCATATGTATTGCCCCATTTAAAACCCATATAGAGATTACCAACGTGGGTGCCACATTGGGCTCATGTAGGCAGCCTATATAGGACTGATTGTGTTTGCCCATGTCTGACCCATATGGGTTATGAAAGTGGACCCCATATATTTTTCCCATTCATAACCCATATAGAGATTATCTATGTGGGTACTACCTTGGGCCCACGCAGGCAGCCTATATGGGACTGCTTGTGTTTGCCCATATCTGACCCATGCGGTTTATCAAAATGGGCCCCATATATTTTTCACATTCAGAACCCATATAGAGATTACCTATGAGGGAACTACCTTGGGCCCATGTAGGCAGCCTATATGGGACTGCTTGTGTTTGCCCATATCTGACCCATGCGGTTTATCAAAATGGGCCCATATATTTTTCACATTCAGAACCCATATAGAGATTACTTATGAGGGAACTACCTTGTGCCCATGTAGGCAGCCTATATGGGACTGTTTGTGTTTGCCCATGTCTGACCCATGCAGTTTATCAAAGTGGGCCCCATATGTTTTTCCCATTCAGAACCCATATAGAGATTACCTATGAGGGAACTACCTTGGGCCCATGTAGGCAGCCTAAATGGGACTGTTTGTGTTTGCCCATGTCTGACCCATGCGGTTTATCAAAGTGGGCCCCATATGTTTTTCCCATTCAGAACCCATATAGAGATTGCCTACGAGGGAACTACCTTGGGCCCATGTAGGCAGCCTAAATGGGACTGTTTGTGTTTGCCCATGTCTGACCCATGCGGTTTATCAAAGTGGGCCCCATATGTTTTTCCCATTCAGAACCCATATAGAGATTACCTATGAGGGAACTACCTTGGGCCTATATAGGTTGCTTATATGGGATTGATTGTGTTTGCACATGTCTGTCCGATATAGTTTGGCCATGTGGGTCCCATATGTATTGCCCCATTCAAAACCCATATAGAGATTACCAACGTGGGTGCCACATTGGGCTCATGTAGGCAGCCTATATAGGACTGATTGTGTTTGCCCATGTCTGACCCATATGGGTTATGAAAGTGGACCCCATATATTTTTCCCATTCATAACCCATATAGAGATTATCTATGTGGGTACTACCTTGGGCCCACGCAGGCAGCCTATATGGGACTGGTTGTATTTGCCAATGTCTCACCCATTTGATAAACCCAAATGGGCCCCATTTGTGTTCCCCATTTTGAGCCCATGCCCTCATTTCCCATTAGTGACCCAACTAGGACCCACATAGGGAGCCCACTTATTTTTGCCCATGTGGGACCGACGTAGCTGACCCAAGTGGGCCCCAGAAAAGATGCCCATTTTGGGACCATACCCACTTGGTACCCACGTAGCCCAAGCATAAACCATGTGGGGCCCACATATACATGTTGGCTGGGATGAATGAAAAACTTCATCTGTATAATGTAAACAGATGAAAAACTTCATCTGTATAATGATGAAAAACAGATGAAAAACTTCATCTGTATAATGTAAACATACGGTAGATGTAGACCTGTCAATGGATTCTTGATATCTTTTAAACTGTTGCCGTGGCAAAGCATCAAACTTTGAAATTATTTTAGGATGCTTTTGAGACTCTTAGCATGCTTGAAATTGCATGAAACTCAACAGACACATCACATTTATTAGCCAGTAGACATGTGCAAAGTTTCAGAAACGGGCATGGTGCAGGGACTAAATAGCGCCACCTTTTGACAAAAGTGGGGTTGTTATTTTTATCTACAGTTACAAAAATCGTTATATACATTGTACTCCTCAAGCCAGACAACTTTCTAATTCATAGTCATTAGCTCAGACCAAGAGGAAGTCAGATATTTTGGTTTGAATATGGTGAGACTCTCTCTGAGCCTACGTCCGTGTATGGCAAGCCCTTTTAACATTTAAAAGCTAAGTTTGCCTATCCGGAAATTAACATTGTAGATATCAACAATGTCTTTCTGTCTAGTCGTAATTACATTTTGGATAGTTTGTATTATCATTTAAGATATCTGTAACATAATTGTGACTAGTCAAAATGACAGACTATGGCAAGCCGTTTTAACATTTAATCATGAAAGGGCCAAAGCCTTCGGCACCGCCAACCCGGTGCCTTTAGGTAACTAAAGGAGCCGGGGTTGCGGTGCCACCGGCTTGGGCCCGCCATCGCTGCTCGCAGCTATATTTAAACTTGGTTTAATAAATCACCACTTGAAAAATCAGTGCTTTAAACTCATAATGTCATACTCACAGGGTTCAGCATGATGTCTGGTGGATCCAGAAAGCACACAGAATTTGGCATCACTATAAAACAAAAAGATTTAGTTAGGAAAGCAAGAATAAAAATAAATAAAATAAACAAAATAGCTTTTAAGTAGTGATCTCTTATACTGGATGGAATGGATCCAGATGCTGTCCCCCCCTCTATTCCCTCAATGACAGGCCTCCCTTTATTCAGGTCTAATGCCAGCTCCTCTGCTGGAGTAAAGTTGGCTGTTGGTGGCCCGCCCCCAGTGCCAGCAACCTCACTCTTCTTTTTGGCAGCTGAAATTATTATTAAACATCATGAGACTGGAAAGTTATAACACCAAGCTGGTTATGCTTAAGTACTTGCATAGATTTATACTTTATGATTAATACTTACCATTCTGAACAATATTTTTATATTTTATTTTCACCTGCTGCCATGTTCTTTTTTCTTCACTTAATTTGCTGCTGTAAAAGTTAAACACACACACACACACACACACACACACTTCAATGTATTGTGACAAACATTTAATTTAATTTTAATAAAATATAGTAATGTAGGCCTGCATTAATTGCTACTTACGCATTGAGACGATCAGCAATTTCCTGCCAGCCTTTTTCTCTCGTTTTATTAATTGCTGCGGTATTTCCTTTTTTTGTAATCATGTGTTTAAATTCTTCGTAAGATTCGAGAAGTAATTGCTGCTCAGTTGCCATGAATATTGCTGCTCTCTCTTTACCTTTAGTTGCCATGTTAATTGATGAATCTATGCTCCACCATCAGGGCTGCTTAAGTATAGCGTGCACGCGCAATTATCTAGACTAGATAAACCTGGTTCAAATTAGTGAGATTGCGTGAACTTGAATTACCTTTTATGAAACCGCCTTAAGACCCAACTGATTTGTTAGGTTAATTCAAGTCGGGTTTTGGAGCTTAATCCCCGCTTTTCCTAGCTTCTTTTATGAAACAGCCCCCAGCTTTTTGCAGACATTTGTGGTGGATGTGAAAAAGAAATATTTTGCTGCACTGGCAGCGGGAAGTCTTTGTCTGATGTTCAGGAAGAGCTGCATCCAGTCCAATTCCTCTCTGGTGAGTGCAATTTGTGCGGGGCCAAACATCTGGTTGGTCTTGTGCTGGAGTATCTGTTGTATCATCAACCTCCTTGATGGTCATATTTTGGTAGACCCCCCCTCGGTGACCATACATGGCTGCCAGGTAGGCAGACATATGACCATAACATTCCCACTGATGGGCTGTGGAGGGATCATCACTTTCCAGGAGGGCTATAAACAACACAGACCACAATCTCAGTGTTCATGTTGCACATTTCTTATTCTCTGTCAGTACAATGAGTTAAATGGGTGAGAAAAACGTCCTCAATATTTTGGGGATGGCCTGCTTGGCCTGGTTCAGACATTTCAATAGGGTGGCTTTGCTAAGCACCTTTTGTTCTTTAACAGTCTTTACCGCAGTCCGGTGCATGGCAACCTTTCTCTTCAGTGACTTTCTGATGCTCATCATCTCCCAACCCTGCCGATCGACTGTCCTGCACAGTTTATCTCCAACTCTAATCAAACACACCTGAAGCAACCAATTAAGGTCTTCAGAATCACTTGAAAATTAAAGGCAGGTGTGTTTGATTAGGGTTGGAGATGAACAGTGCAGGACAGTCGATCGGCAGGAGCAGGGTTGGGCACCCCTGGCCTAGGGTGTCCTGGTGTCACGTGCACTGATGGACACCCTTATGCTTGAACATGGTGTTCGTTACGGACAAACTGTGACTAGCACAGAAGTCCAATAACTGAACACCACTCAGGTTCAGGTCAGGGAGGCCGTTCCTCCCAATCATGCCCCTCCAGGTGTCACTGTCCCTGCCCACGTGAGCGCTGAAGTCCCCCAGTAGAACGATGGAGTCCCCAGTCGGAGCACTTTCCAGCACCCCTCCCAGAGACCCCAAGAAGGCTGGTTGTTCTGCACTGCCGTTTAGCAAGTAGGCACACACGACAGTGAGAGACCTATCCCCGACCCGTAGGCGCAGGGAAACGACCCTCTTGTTCACCGGGGTAAACTCCAACAGATGGTGGCTGAGATGGGGGCTATAAGCAAACCCACACCTGCCCGTCTCCAACTCCAGGGTGGTGAAGAGTCTATCCTCTCTGTGACGGCCCATAGGTTTCTGGTTTCTTTTGGGATGCTTGGGTTTGTTTTGTGTTTGCAGGGTGAACTTCCGGGTGGAGTGGAGTTAAGGCCATCACGTAAATCTGAGTCAGCTGGCCACTGTCTCTAGATGGGATAAAACCCGCCCCTTCCTGATGATCGGGGGCTGCACTGTTTGATCTGTCACGTGTCCCCAGCATGGCGTTGCCTTTTGTTTTGGTTGTGTTCCATTTGTTTGAATAACTGGCATTATGTTTTGCCAGTTTCATTTGTTGACCTTTTTCTAATGATTTATAACATTTTGTTAAGTTAATTAACTTTTGTTAATAAATCTTACTTTTTTGGTATCCCCTTGAGTCTGGTTTCCTCTATTTGTTGTGGCTTTTGAGCCGGGCCATAACAAATTTGGGGCTCGTCGGTTTTTTTGGGAAACCGGCGTAAGGGAATTAATCAGGTGATGGAATCGTTGGTGCAAGTTTTTTTCTGTCTGGAGAATAATCCCGGGACAGGGAAGGTAAGTTTTCCTCTTTAGGATTCGTGTGCACCTGAATGTAGTGCGGGGTGAAAGTGGTTGGAGCGGTTGTCTCGGGAGCACGTCCGTTGTTGTGGCGAAGTTGCCAGTCAAAAACTTCTGGTTTTTAGTGCATAAATACCCGCCGCAAGTAACCCCTGAAGACTAGGGTTGAGTTATGTAGATCATTAAAAACAGAATGTGCTTAAACATAAAGAACAAGAATATTTGTACTTGTCAATATGTAATGCACTGTTTACAGTTTTTCTCGATTGTTTACACACATTTTCTGGTACTTGAGACACAATGGCCACAACATGTAACTCATTCACAAACCCCCTGAACCAATTCTGCTGAACTACAAGCACAATTCCTGCTTTACACTCAAATTGCAGTTCTAAATCACACGTTTTTCAAAACACTACACACAATTCTCTGCATTTGGCATAATTTTCATGCAGAAAATCTCTTGTTTTCATGAGGAATACACTGCCATTCAAATATTCACACTGACTCGTCACATGGGCAAACACATTTCACACAGTTTTACAATTAGCGATCAGAGCTTATGCATAAAATACCAAAACCAAAGAGAAGATGCAGCATAGATTTTTTTTATTTATTTTTTTACTGTAACAGCATAAAAAATTCTGTTGTTTTGTATGTAGACCACTGTATGAGCAACTTTGTGTTGGTTGGGGTGTATAAAATGTGGGATCTATCTCCCATTGATTTTGTGGGAAAAATACGTAAAATATATTTGTTACCGTGTATTTGTGTGTTCTGTGTATACAGTTTTTCTCAATCGATTTGGTACATTTCTCCAAACTCAGGTCACTGCTCTCAAAACATTTAACACAGTGATCTGTACACTTCGTAATGGTCCTAAACAGATAGTAAATTCTCCTTCATTTCATACAAATTACAAATCAAAAGCATAATTTTCTCAAAACACTGTGCACAAAATTCCCTAATGTTATCACAGCAGTTCATACACCCAACCGAATCTTTAATATATCAGGAAAAACTTTTGCAACTTTTTCATTGGTCTTCACAAAGATCACAAACATTTTTGTACCATTTTCAAAACTCAACAAACAAAACTCTATGAATTGTAAAATAGTCAGTTGCACACCTTATGTCCTCAATTAACCCCGAATTGATATCTGACGAGTTAATAATCCCCTCAACACAGAAAAAGCCAATTTCCCAATTGTTCACACAGCTGTCTTAATTATAACAACTACAAAAGGGGAAGAGAAGAAGAACAAACATGAATAAGGAGATAATACAATAAAAAGAAGGGAATGAGCAGTGGAAAAGGAAGAGGTGTAAGAGCGAGAGGTGGTGGACAAGGTAGAGGGAAAAGAAGAGGAAGAGGAGATGGAGAAGGAGCTGAGGATGTAGGAGAAAGAAGAGCTGAGGATGTATGAGAAAGAAAAAGAAGAGCTGAGGATGTCGGAGAAAGAAGAGCTGAGGATGTAGGAGAAAGAAGAGCTGAGGATGTTTGAGAAAGAAAAAGAAGGGCTGAGGATGTAGGAAGAGGAGAAGAGGGAGAAATGTGATCGGCCATCATGCTACAGTCAATGTCCCTGGACAACGAGGAGGCAACATCACTCTCTGTGCCACAATTTCTACAACTGGTGTTATGGCACACAATGCTCTCTTTTGACCATTCAACACAGCAAGGCTCCTACATTTTTAAAATATCCTCAATGAAATCCTCTTTCCGCAGGGTGATCAGGAGCAAATGGTGTGGTGTGAATCAAATTGAGGAAATCTTACCAACAAGAATACAACTAAGTCTTCTTCAAGTGATGGAAGAGGCCTGTGGAAATATTGGGGCACAAACGTGTCTAGGATGGCTACTGCATTCAAGGCATTTTTTCCTGCGATGCATGACTCGCAGGAAAAAAAAAACATTTGCTGTGATGTTGATGAAATTCTCTGGCCAGATGTAATTGAGAGGCATGATAAATAAATTGATTCAATGAATGCATTTTTTAAACCTATGTATTTCTTTGCATAATTTATTTTATTTATTTATTTTGTGGGGTGACAACTCATTGTAATACACATGGACTCATCATTAAAGAACTTAATGAAAAACATGTATTTCCATTTATTTCTTTGTGTATCTTCAGCTGAATTTGTTATCAAATCAACAGAGAACACACTTTTAGTTTTGATGTTAATATTGATTTTTAATAAATGCATTACTAGAATAAAATGCTGTGTTTCATTGTGCAGCGAATACTTAGCTGTTTCGCCAACATAAGAGTGTGTTTAGTTTGCTGTGCTAACTGTTTTGAGAGCAGTTACCTGAGTTTGGAGAAATGTACCAAATCGATTGAGAAAAACTGTATGTATGTAATGTCTGTAGTAAGTGTAACACTGAACAAAAAAGGCCTAAGTCATTATGATGAATGGAGAAGAAGTGTTTTCCATTGATCGTAGTGTTTTACATTGAGCACATCAGTGTTCAACTGGTTCTTATAAATGTCTATTCATATGATGGTTTGTGTGTGTCATTTGAAAACAAAATACCATTTTGAGAAGAAATAACATTGTTTTGAATGTAAAGTTTCATTTTGCAGGAGAATTGAGGAGTTTTGCCAATTGTGTGAGTGTTTTTAGATTTGTGTGTAGAGTTCTGAGAATATGAGGCATTCTTTCAGAAAATGTGTGTAAACAATCGAGAAAAACTGTAAATACTCGTATGAAACAGAACTTTTTTTGCATTTTGTTAATTTAATCCCCCTTTACCAGCATTTACCTGATTCCTGCATAAGCTTCACAGCCAAGTTTTTCCTTGAAAGGCTTACTGCCTTTTCGGTGTTCGCGAAGATTATTGACTGGCCAGTCAGGATTTGTTCTGCAAACTAAAAAACAGTATTTCAAATAAACATAACTAAACACACTTATTACAATCTAGCAATCTATTTTATGCCTACCTTACATACAAAAACACCACAAGATGTGCCGTCACGTTGCACAGGGTGATGAACTGTGTCACACGTCCACCGTGACACTTTGCAGCCTTTACTCCTCATAAAGGCTCTACAAAGATAAATTGATAAATTCATGTAACAGTTCCATTGTACCAATAAGAAAGATACTATATATTCTTTGCATTTGTTACCTAGTAGTTTCCAGGCACTTATTTAGTTTGCTTGTCGATTCTCCGATAGGATCCAAAAAAATTGTTCTCTTTTGGGATGGATAAATGGCCTGAAAATTAAACAAATCACAACCTGTATATTATTTGCTACATATTGAAAATAATTTTCAAAACTGTTGCTTTTATTTCACAAATGACTGAGAAAAGTAGTCTCTGTTTGCTACCGTTGGATTATCTGTTTTGCTTTACAGTTTTTTACAATCACTTTGTTACTATTTTCAGAACCTTGATGTCATTTTTCACAACTCTAGACACAAAACTCACAACCAATGATCAAAAAGCAAATTTTTCAAAACTTTAACCCATTTCTCAATTGCTTGGATACAATTCACATAAAACTTAGATAATTTGTTCATTCAACATAAATCACTTGTTCAATATAACACAACTTAACATCAAAGTACGACTATTTCAAAAGGCAATTCACACATTACATTTAAAATGAGTACGTATTCATTTCCTTACAATGATCTAACTATCTATTGATACAACTGCTCAAAATGATAAGTAACTGTTGCAGTACTCTTAATGCATAGTTGTATGGAAACAGAGACACAATCTTCCATGTTTACAGTAAATGAAAGTTTCAAGATAAGAGATTCATTGTCACCAATTAGCGTGGAGCATGAACCAATTAGACTACAATAGCCATGGATGTAGCATAATATTATATATTTTTGCTTTGATTCCAATAAACATATGTTGTGATTGTACTGTAGTGTTTTGCATCAATATATCACACACTTTTTTCAATGATTCCACTGTGTGTATTCTCTCTACTACTGCATAACTTTTACAGAGATGTATATTTAGTGTACATGTGGTACCATAATGAAACATGTATCACCTATTTTGTTCAATAATATTTAATGATTGTACGAACAATGACAGTGAAACTATCGGTTGCTTGAGTGTGGGTGATCTATAGTTATGTTTCAATGGTATTTCACAGTAAATTTGTTTTTTGAACCAATGATTGTGCAAGTGGACGATTTCTTTAAAGATGTGAATGCACAATGCAATGTTTTGAACATTAGATAGCCTGTGTTACAAGTAATAACTGTTTTGAGTTTTGTGTCTAGAGTTTTGAAAAATGACGTCAAGGTTCTGAAAATAGTAGCAAAGGGATTGTAAAAAACTGTAATGACTAAACTGCTTTGTTGTTTAGTACCTTGTTTACCTTCATCATCATCGGACATTAAATGTTACACATATTTGCAAGACTTACATTTGATACAAGTTTAATCAGATTTAATTGCAACTTTCTGGACTTCATTGTGAGGTGCATTCATGGATACTCACAGCAATAGTCCAGTGATTATGCTCATTTATCACACCCAGAAGAACTTTATACTGGCATGGATCACACTAAAATAACAATAATAATAATAACTGATTACTGATTAATAATATTAAATCAAATTAATTTAACAATACAGAAAAGAACCAATGAAGAAAGTGAATCATCACTGGAAAAGATTGTTAAATCAGATAAGGACATTGTTTTGTAAAATATTTTGTAAAATACAAAGTCACAGTCCAATAAAGTTACCCTGCTTAAGGTGTTATATGACCCTTCCCATATTTTGGTCATAGCGTAGGAGTCGATCATGAATGCCTGGTTCTCGTTCTCCTCATTATGCTTCCTCACCAGCATAAAAATGTGTGCATTAATAACCTTCAGAGAAACAAACATATTGGTGTTACATTGGTAACATTGGATTATATATACATATATATATATATATATATATATATATATATATATATATATATATGTGTGTGTGTGTGTGTGTGTGTGTATATATGAAGAGTTCAGATGCAAAAGCCTCTAAGTGCCTTTGAAATTTTCTTCTAGAATGATAATTTTTATCAAGCTTGTATATTTAAGTTCAGTAATTTCACTTAAATGGCAATGAAGATTACCTATTGTCATTTAAGTGTCAGTTAATAACTTAAATATACGAGCTTGATAAAAATGATCAATCTAGAAGAACATTTCAAATGGCATTTAGAGGCTTTTGCATCTGAACTCTTCATATATTATGTGTGTGTGTGTGTGTGTGTGTGTGTGTGTGTGTGTGTGTGAATGTTTTTTTTATATATTCTTTAGAATGAAAATGCTGAATACTGTACCTCACTCTCCACTTTCCTCCCAGGTGCAAGTTTTAATATGTCCTTGGCAAAAATTTTGTATGGCCCAATTTTGGCCATCAGGAGACAAACATTTTTGCCAGACCAAATTGCATTGATGACTGTGAAAATTATGTAAGGAATAAATTACATTAATAACAATAAATTATCTTGGTTCAGAACTGAAAAAAATATATAATATAATTGTAATACATAATATGATATAATTGTCATGGTTCAACCATGCCATCAGCACCAGTATATGGGTCTCACAGAATAACTGGTCTCATACAGTTCCAGTGCATACCCAGTTACCAACCATCCCTGTTTCCCTGGTCAGGTGAGCCTTTGGAATTACTGGAATTACTGGATATTGAATACTATATTTAAGATGCAACTTACTTTTCTCAATATCACATACAGGGACCGAGGGCCCTGTTCCTGGGACTGGAGCTGCTGGGCTTTGGAGCTGGGGCCCTGTGCCTGGGACCGGAGGCGCTGGGCTTTGGAGCTGGGGCCATGTTCCTGGGACCGGAGGCGCTGGGCTTTGGAGCTGGGGCCCTGTTCCTGGGACCGGAGGCGCTGGGCTTTGGACCTGGGGCCGTGTTCCTGGGACCGGAGGCGCTGGGCTTTGGACCGAGGGTCCTGTGCCTGGGACCGGAGCTGCTGGGCTTTGGACCTGGGGCCCTGTGCCTGGGACCGGAGGCGCTGGGCTTTGGAGCTGGGGCCATGTTCCTGGGACCGGAGGCGCTGGGCTTTGGAGCTGGGGCCCTGTTCCTGGGACCGGAGGCGCTGGGCTTTGGACCTGGGGCCATGTTCCTGGGACCGGAGGCGCTGGGCTTTGGACCGAGGGTCCTGTGCCTGGGACCGGAGCTGCTGGGCTTTGGACCTGGGGCCATGTTCCTGGGACCGGAGGCGGTGGGCTTTGGACTGGGGGCCCTGTGCCTGGGACCGGAGCTGCTGGGCTTTGGAGCTGGGGCCATGTTCCTGGGACCGGAGGCGCTGGGCTTTGGACCGGGGGCCCTGTGCCTGGGACCGGAGCTGCTGGGCTTTGGAGCTGGGGCCCTGTTCCTGGGACCGGAGGCGCTGGGCTTTGGACCGAGGGTCCTGTGCCTGGGACCGGAGCTGCTGGGCTTTGGACCTGGGGCCATGTTCCTGGGACCGGAGGCGCTGGGCTTTGGACCGGGGGCCCTGTGCCTGGGACCGGAGCTGCTGGGCTTTGGATCTGGGGCCATGTTCCTGGTACCGGAGCTGCTGGGTTCACTGTGTCAGACCTTCTGAGTCTGTGAGGAACTCGAGCTACTTCCTCCACAAATGGGACCAAGTGATCTAGATTTATTTTTTTGAATTTCACTCCATCATCACTAATTAAGTCTGCATTTTTCCCTTGTAAGGAAGCAATCATGAAGGGCCCCAGAAAATCTCTCTCCAACTTCCCTCCTTTCCTCTGCTGACTTCGGATGTTCCTTCTGAGCACCTTTTCCCCAAGAACAAAGGTGTGAACTACAGCCCTTGAAGCTTTTTTTTTTGCTTTTATTTTTTCCCTGGAGGCTTGCATATTTTTATTATCTGCCTCATACACTTTGTCCTGCATCTGTATAGCGGGCCTGATTAGCTCTTCCTGGAGCACATCTTCCACTGTTTCAGTTACCTAGACAATAATAGGAAATTATATATTTATAAAAGTAGATATTTAAAAATTGAGAATTGAAACAAGATATAGATATGCAGTGAATTAACTCACACTAAAAGATTCAGGAACTTGTGAGAAGTAGCGTGCCTCTCTTCCAAACATCAGATAAAAGGGTGAATACTGTGTAGTCAGTTGTTTTTTGGACCTGATGTTAAAGAGTACAGCATCAAGGTATTTGTCCCATGTGTGTGGTTTGTCCTGACACAGTTTCCCAAGCGCGCTGAAAAAAAAAAACTACTTTAATGCCAAATGGCTAATGCTTATACGTTTGGGCAGGAGGAGTGTAACTGAAGCGAAACACTGCTTTATTAAAATACTATGAACCGCACTCATGTCTACCAATGTATGAACACTCATTGTCCATGTTATCAGGCCAAAGGAGTAGTTCACTTTCAACCCTCTGGGCAAATGGGTTAGCTTCCTCTCGGTCAAAAACGGACAAAGCCTTAAAATTTAACTGTACTTTTTCCCAGGAAAACCATTAAAATATATTTTTGTTCTATAATATTTTCTGATTATTATTTAGAGTTTTTTTATGATACTTTGCATTAATCATATAAAGAGCTAGTATTTCCATTAGAATTAATATATATATATATATATATATATATATATTATATATTTTTTTTTCAATAAATGCAACAATTCACATCAAAATAGAGTGCCATAATATAAAAAAATGTTCAAGTAGAGGAGCTTCACCTTGTGGCTTTAAAAAATAGTTACATGTGTGCAATGTCCTGTACAGCCCAGCCTGTAGGCTGCCTATAGCTTCCTATATAAATACATAGAAAGGCTTTTTGATTCCTGTTGTTGTTTTAGACATGATTTCTCTTTTTTTAAAATTTAGATATACATTTAGATATTCTAAAAGACAACTAATTTTTTTAACAAAAATTTTTAGATAAGTATCAGGTTTTGCATTAGTATGATTACAATCAAACTATAGCAATTAGTTAGAAAGGGAACACAATGCAAACATTTTTGTTACTCAGTATTTGATCATTCATTGATTGATCATTGATGTGTGTATGTGTGTGTGTTTGTGTGCTTGTGTGTGTGTGTGGGGGGGGGGGTCTTATTTGCACTCTTGATGTTTTAGTGTCAACCCTTCATTGCTGTACACTTTTTTCTGCACAGTTGCTGATCTGTAGCTTGTACAACCAAAGGTTTCTCTGAGTTTTCCTTTTTTTTTTTTTTGTATTTCCCATTCATTTCCTATGTTGTCCGTTTTTGACCGGAGGAAGCTAAGTGTGACTTTTTTTACGGCCCTTTAACAAATCAGAATCATCTCCTTGATTTTTTTGTGTGTTCATATAGGAAATACAACAAAAGTCACCAAGTTTCACCCCCGTCCAATGAAACAAAAATTAATTAAAAACGTAAACGTTTTCGTCCGTTTTCGGACGAAGAAACCCAGAGGGTTAAAAAAAAACTTTTGCTAATAATTTACTCAACCCCATGTCATCCAAGATGTCCACGTCTTTCTTTCTTCAGTTGAAAAGAAATGAAGGTTTTTGATGGGGAACCAAACGGTTCAAGGTCCAAATGATAGTTTCAGTGCAGCTTCCAAGGGCTTTAAATGACACCAGACGATGAATAAGGGTCTTATTAAAAATAGTAAAAATAATAAATAATTTTTAAAAAGAAAAAAAAAGAATAAGGATCTTATCTAGCGAAACGATCGGTCATTTAAAAAATAAATAAAAAAGTTTAAGTTTTATAAGCACAAATGCTCGCCTTGCTCTGTTCTGTGATGAGCGTTCGTGACTCTCCTGTTCAAACTCGTTCATCAAAATGAACAAATCTCTTTTCGAGTCATGCCCCTTGATAAGACCCTTATTCATCGTCTGGTGTCGTTTAAAGCCCTTTGAAGGTGCACTGAAGCGGTCTTTTGGACCTTGAACCATTTGGTGCCCAATGAAGTCCATTATATGGAGAAAATCATGGAATGTTTTCATCAAAAACCTTAATTTCTTTTCAACTGAAGAAAGAAAGACATGGACATCTTGGATGACATGGGGGTGAGTAAATTATCAGCAAACGTTCTTTTAAAAGTGAACTACTCTTTTAACAAAGAGGTGTGTATTGTGCACTTTCAGTCATCTATCCCTTTCTCTAAATAATTTTTTTGCCTTTTCTTTATGTTCAGGCCCCAAAGGCCACCATTGTGGGTATTGTTTGCAGGGTTCATACAGATACCATAAATTGAAATTCCAATGATTTCAAGGAGTTTTCAAGCTCTATTTTGGGGTTTCAAGGACTACAATTTAATTACAAAACTTATCAGTCTTTCATTTCTTTCAAATTCTAAAAATTTAATAAAAGAAAGCCCCTATATTTCACACATCAAGTTTTTATGGCTCATAAATGAAAGTAAATGATACCTAAGATGGACAAATGAATTTAAACTTTTACAATTTCTAATCTTACCTCTGTATTGTGCCATTCATTCGTTCCACTAACCCATTGGTTTGTGGATGGTACGGTGAACACAGACTGCGCTGTATACCGAACAAAGAACAAACTTCTTTGTTGATCTGGAGAAAATAAATGTATCGGTATAATAAAAAATACATAACAATATTAATAATAAATTAAACAATTGAGCAAATGCAAATACAAACCTGATTCACAAACTCCCTGCCTTGGTCTGTGAGTATTCGTTTCGGCGCCCCAAAACGATAAAACATTTTTACAACACACGTTGTAACTTCCTCGGCTGTTTTGGAGGCAAGTGGATAAGCCTCCACCCACTTTGTAAAATAATCTATCAGTACACAAATGTACTGATTCCCACTCGATGTGATTGACAACTTGCCAATTAAGTCCATGCCTACCAACTCCCATGGTTCAGTCACCTACACAAACAAAGCAGGCAATGTATTTTTGGACAACATTTGTTGATGAAGAAGAAGAAGAAGAAGAAGACACACAATTATTGGAGTGTATTCTTCCTGGAGTTTGATGGGTCTATTCGCCTGGCACGCAGAACACAGTTTAATCTGAAGAGAGGAATAAAAAAACATTATTCAGTATTTATTTCATACTTTTTTATAGGAACTGGCACTGTTTATACAATGTAACAAAATGTCAGTAAAACTCACCCAGTTTTCGATATCAACTGACATCCCAGGCCAATAATATCGGCTAGAAATGGCATTAATTGTCTTCTCCTTGCCACTATGCCCACCTGCCTCACTGGCATGGAATTCTTTGAAAATGCTGTCTGCTTCTGCAGCACCCCTGACCACCTTCACTTTCAACTGTTTGTCTGTGCCCTTATGGCGGATATAAAACAGTTCTCCATCTATACAAAAAATAAATCATCGATGGCAAATGGGGGGGGGGGGGGGTGGTGTCTTAGAATAAAACTTTACTCTAGTTTTCACTGTAATATTGTGATCATATCAGATTATTGTTTTGAATTGGGAGCAAGGACTGTGTGTGTTTGTGTGTGTGTGTGTGTGCGTGTGTGTGTGCGCGCGAGTGCGTGTGTGTGTGTGTGCAGGATAAGATCATGTTTCTCATGTGAAAAGAATGTTTGTCTCAATATTGTTTGTGTGTTTTAGTGCTTGTGTGTGTGCATGTGTGTTTTGGGTAGCGTGTGTAATAAGTCATACGAAATGTGAAAATATGATGTTAAATTACATGTGAATTTTTTTCGGTCTGAAGTGACTGAAGAGCACCTGAGGGTAATATTAACAAAATTGTCTTTTAATCTCATGTGTTCTTCAACCACATTATTTTAATGTATGTGTTATGACTTTTTAACAAGTTTTCAAGTTTTTTTAGTCACCTCCACAAGCATAAAAGTCTGTATTTAAATGTCAGTCAGAAGAAACATGAGATAAACTTTGTTTGCAAACACTGAACAACAGTTAAATGATGAGCGCTGAGCGCGTCTGACTCTGGCACAGGCAGGTTTGAATGGGCAATGACGCCTCTGGCTGTTGTGAAAACTGGACACCTGCAGCGCTAACATTTGTTTTTATAATAATAGCGATGCCAAATGTTGTCGGATACATACAAAATATAAATAACTATAAGTTACAGTGTCTTACCCTGGACAGCATAGTGATGAGCGCGTCGCCGAAACATATTTTTCTGCTTTCAATAATTTCTCTGGGTATTCTCCGCTATAATTTTGTAGTTTACTATTTCCCTGTACTGTGTAGGATCCATTCTGAAAATAAAAAAGTCTTAATGTAATCTTACTTCAAGCATTTCGAGTTCTTGTAATAACTATTTAAATTAGCTAAGTTACACAATCGGAATAATTAGTAGGAAACTATAGCCTATAGTAGGTAGGCACTATAACATTTACAAAAATAATGGCAGTAATTTTTATTAATCATGACAAAAAAATGCATCATATAATTTAATATGCTAAATACAACACCAATAAAAAAAAAACACAGCAAAACTTACCTTATCAATGATTCCTCATTCAAAATCTAATTCTGAAGAAAAAAAATCTTTTTTTTATTATAAAATCAGTATAAAATCCGACAATCAGTAGCGCATGCGTGTACCGTGCATACCATGACTCATGAGAGATTATAAATTATATGTTAATTATTTTTGATAAGCGATAATGAGAATCAATAAAAGTGCGCGTTTGTGTAAATAAAGTCATGTGAGGATGTGCGAGTATGGGTGGGGGATGGGTATAAATAAATCTGGCGGCAATTTAAAATGGTGAGATCCACTCAGTGGAAGAGATCGACAGATGACAGTGTTTACACATGTAGATGACACTTAAATACATGACCAGCATCACTTCAGTGTGTTATAAATACTGAAAATGTAAAATTACAGGAGGGGGAACCACTTTTTCTGGGCCAGCAGGTAAAACGGTTCCCCCTGTGTTTCTCAGTGGAGGAGACCGATCGACAGATGACAGTGTTTACACATGTAGATGACACTTAAATACATGACCAGCATCACTTCAGTGTGTTCTGAATACTGAAAATGTAGCCTAATTTACAGAACCACTTTTTCTGTAGTAGACGCATGTCATAAAATATCGTAAATGATAATAACAACACAGATTACAGATTTGTGCAGTGCAATATAGTTTATTTATGTCTACAGCAAAACGACACACACGCAGTAATAATTAATAATAATAAAATAACGTATAAGTTAACTAGAATTCGCAAGTAGGCCTACGATGTAACGTTAGTCTAAATCTGATTGAGCCATAAACGTCTGAAAATATTCATTCATGCTTTAAAACCTGTAAATGCAAATTATCTAAAAAAAAAAAACTACGTAAAATGTACATTACTGTGATGGAGAGTAGCAAAAACACGGCGATTCACAATATAGACCTCTTGCGCGGAATGATGACGTACAGTGAATCTCGTCTTGATGTTGCGCAGGCGCGCTGGAGGGGAAACAGGGGAACTGAATTTTCCAATAGACGAATCCGACGAGCGTTCTGTGTAGGCTGCCATCTTGTGGCGACGCCATTACTGAGCTGTTACACCGGCATAGACATATGCACCGGTATGTAAACAAACCTCGGTGAAAACGCGAAAGCACCCTCGATGACAGCTACAGACAGGCAGAATGACTTGTTGGGTTGATGATGTTAGACAGTGGCCTCCAGTCACCGATGAAGGTACAAATGATCTTAAAGATTATTTATGAAAATAGCTTGGCAAGTTGGCAAGCTAGCTGCTAACGTTTGCTCATGACGTTTGCTGAGGAAACTAAAAAAGATCTGTCCATTTGGCAACAATAAATAAATAAATGAATGAACTCAAATAAATAAATTCGTGTTTTTCCTTTGTGTCCATTATTTATCTCATTTTCACATTGCAACAGGCAAGGGTAAGGTAACGTTACAGCTAGAAAGTATACATGATATCGACCAATTAGTGTTTTTAAACCATGGAAAGAGGTCAATATAACAGCAGGAGAACAATTATGTCACATAACTTTACATTTAGCTCAGGAAAGCCATTTAATAACCATTGCATGTTAATTGAATAGAAAAAAATAGCAAGAGAGGAGATTTTGCTGATCACTATATCACATATTTATTATATTTTTTTTATGTCATTAAATAATTGTTATTATACGCGAATTTCCGCGTCTTGTACTCGCCCAGGAAATCTGTGTAAACAGTACGGCTCCAGACAGGGGCAGTCGACCCGGGGTATTCACAGTGTTTTTTCTTCAAAATTGAAATTTTACTGCCACCATTGAAACAATTTATAACGTAAACTGTTTACCCACTCCACATTATACAAGGGCTAACGGTGCAACGTTAGTGACAGTCGTAAATCGCGGGCTGTTTATTCCAGTGGACGCAAGTTGCAACTAAAACAATAGGAGGCAATGGCGCAACGCTACCCAGCAACAGCTCAGTAATGGCGCCCCGCTTACTTCCGGTAGTTTCGCCGGATTCGTCTATAGGGGCTGGCTGCAGACTACGGGGCGAGTGGAGCTCCACTCAAAAGCGGAAGTACGTCACCTCCACTGCGCCGGAGCGCATATATACGTCATCTCCACTGCGACCGAGCGCATATATATATATTTTTTAAATTGAATCTTATATCAAACATACAACAAGGCACATCACAACCGTATTCAGATAATCTTACAACATGAATTGAACATGGAGTACAACATTGTAAAAGAAAAAATAAATAAAAAAGAAAGAAACCAAGAGACTCAGCAGTAGACACTAGGAAATAAGTTTGCATAAGTATTCATGAAAAATTAGGGATTTTTTTGTTTTACAGCATTTCAGGGATTGTTTATACAGAATTATATCATTTAGAAAGGCATTAAAAACAGGGGATGTTTTAAGAAATCGACATTTATGTATGAAATATTTGCCCATTAAAATCAGATTATTCACTCCAAACTCAGTTTTTCTGTTCTCAATTTGAAGTCCAAATTTAATGTATTCATATGTTAAATTTTGAATATTTTGTGTATCATACGTGATCCAGTAGGCCTACTGGAAAGCATCCCAGAAGGTCTGGGTTACACTACAAGAGAAGGAAAAGATGTTCTGCGGATTCAATATCAGAATTACAGAAAGTACAAACATTCACATCCATATTAAATCTTTGATGCAAGAAGTTGTTACATGGATAAATCTCATTCATCACTTTGAAGTGAACTTCTTTTACTTTCGTGAAATAGGAAAAAGAAAGGCAAACTGGTTCTTATCTTCACTAAACAATTGCTGGTGAATTTGTCGAAGATATGTTTTCTCTTGAATGGTGAAGGGAAGCAGATCGAAGTGAGAACATTTCTAAAAAATGTATTATTACATTTGTATTACATCAGTATACTAAACTTTTACGGTTTATGACTTTTAATATTAATATTATAGTAAAAATAATTTCAGAGATTGTCTATTTAATGGTAAATAACGTACAAAACAACCAATGTTAAATAATGAAGAATAATTTCCCCAATTCAGTTTTAATTGTTTTTATGTAAAAAAAAAAAAACAATCAAATAATCTTACATTTTTACAACACAATAACTGCAAGGGACCATACTGTAAAAAAAAAAAATACAAATATGAAAAAAGTAATTATTTAGAATTTTGTATTCAAAGCAAAATAACGTGCAAATCAACCACAGTAAAATACTGAAGAATAATTTCCAGTTAATTGAATTGTTTAAAATATATATATATATTGACAACACACCTGAATTACAAAAAAAGTGACCTGAATTGTTACATGAAAGACACATTGCACACACACACACACACACACACACTTCACTATTCAAGACCTCCATCATCCAAAAAGCAATCCCAGCTACAGTAGCCAGGGTTGTCATCTGAGGAGTAAAAGCCCCAAAGCACTCCCCGTTGTCCATTTCCCCGTTGTCCATTTCCCACAGTCTTTGTAAAGCTGGCTGCATTGTAGGCGACTGCAAATAGAGATGGTGTACGGCTTTCTGTACATTTGACAGTGTCTCTCTGAGAGTCTTTTCCAATTCACTACACCTGTTCAATTTCAAAACAATGAAAGTCACAATTAAGACAATAAATGAACAAATCTTAAACCCATTTATTCCCCATTTTTTTCCCAAACACAAAAATATCCAAATCATGTGTCATATCCCTTTGAAAGAATCAATCATAATTTTTTTTAAATTTTCATGGAAAAGAGTGTGAAAGAGTGAGTTTTATGATCGGTCACAATTGTGACCGGTGGGATAATGTGTTGCATCAACCATTGGACAGACTGAATATAGGTCTATTTGACCTGTGCAGTGTGTGGTGTGCGAGCATGCGTGTGGGGTGTTGCAGTGTGCGGGGTGTGTGGTGTTGGGTGTGCATGTGTAGTATGTGATGAGTGTGTGTGGTGTGCATGCATGTGGGGTGTGGTGTGTGTGCATGTGGGGTGTGTTGCGGTGTTTGGTGTGTGTTGTGGTGTCTGTGAGTGGGGAGTGCATGTGGGGTGTGTGATGTGAGTGTGTGGAGCATGTGGGGTGTGTGGTGTGCATGGTGGGGTGTGTGGTGTTGGGTGTGCTTGTGGGGTGTGTGTGGTGTGTGCGTGGGGTGTGTTGCAGTGTGCGTGTGTGGTGTGGGTGTGCATGTGGGGTGTGTGTGTGATGTGAGTGTGTGGAGCGTGTGGGGTGTGCATTGAGGGTGTGTGTGTTGTTGGGTGTTAGTGTGGGGTGTGTTGTGTGTGTGATGTGCATGGAGTGTCTGGCGTGGGGTGTGTGTGCCATGCGTGGTGTGTGTGTGTGTGTGTGTGATGTGCGAGTTTGTGTGTTTCTGTGTATGTCTGTACAGTAAGTTAGGTAGCAGCAGAAAGTAAGGTAAGAGTTAGTCTTTGTGTATTAGCATATAGATACAATGTATTATTTCAATATCTGCTGGAAATGCATTGATAAATTATTCAGTAACATTTTTATAGCCTTAGAAATGAAACATATTTTTTACAGTCACTATTGTGACCAGTGGGATTAAATGGGTTAACTGCCAAAAGTTTCATGTTAGGGAAATGGAAGAGGGTGATATTAATCTAGCCTAAAACACGATGGGGTAACTATACTTATTGAACTCACTATCAAGCCAGCTGAAGTGTGCCTCCTGCTGAAAATGCTCCTGGCTGACAATGTTGTTAAATCTCTGGCATGTCAGAGCCAGCCTCAGGATTGCAGAGCAGCCGTCTTGTAGAACTACAAAGACAAGGATCTTCTGGAGAATGTCATCGGGCAACTGTGGATATGAAACAAGATTTAATATAGAGTCATTGCAAGCCATTTCATCAACATTAAAGTGATTATGAACACATACCAGCAAAATGTCAGTGGCCACAGCCCCATCATGTGAAACCCTTAACATCTTAGCTGGGGGTTCTCAGATTTGTAAAGTAACCATGTAACATACCGTACAGAGTAAGTTAATTGTTTTAACTGAAATTGCATAACGTTAAATTATCTTCACATTTACACTTCTCAATACAATCAAACAATCACCACTAAACAGAATTAAACAATCAATACAAACATACATGCCACACACCAATAATAATGCTCAAAATGGAGATTTGCGTTTGTGCATCTCTTACGTAACTAAAAAAATGTCAAACATTTAAATTAACAAGCAATCAATATAATACTCACATCTGCACACTGTACAAACATTATATTTATAAAAATCATTAGAAT
>NW_024121132.1:866091-910512 GCF_016745375.1 Pimephales promelas
AAAATAATAGTATGCATTGTCATAAACGTCTCGGGTTATGACTATAACCCTTGTTCCCTGAGAAGGGAACGAGACACTGCGTCGATAAAATCGACTCTTTGGGGACTCCCTAAGCGTGCGCCTCTGAAGTATGAATGAAACTAATCCAATCCTGATTGGTGTTGCGTCGTGACGTAACATGTGACGGCATACCCGGAAGTATAAAAGTGACGCTGTCACAACACACACTAGCCTCGCGATGAAGCAAGACGCTCAAGGGTCTGAAAAGGGGGCGTGGCAACACGACGCAGTGTCTCGTTCCCTTCTCAGGGAACAAGGGTTATAGTCATAACCCGAGACGTTCCCTATCGAGGGAACTCAACACTGCGTCGATAAAATCGACTCTTTGGGGAACGAGTACCCACTAGGCCACGCACCGAACAGACCCGCCCCAGAGTGAAACTGATTAGGCACTCAGCAAGGGCCGAGTACGTGTGCACCGGGCGTACTGGGAAGGCTGAGACTGTAAAACCTGATGAAAGTATGCGGGGTAGCCCAGCCGGCTGCCTCACAAATCTCCTGCAGAGGTACTCCCGACAGAAGGGCCCTAGAGGAAGCCATGCCTCTAGTCGAGTGAGCCCTTAAGGCCAAAGGTGAAGGAACCCCACGCACCTTGTAAGCCTCAGTAATAGCCTGGACAATCCAGTTACTTATAGTTTGTTTGGTCGCCGGGAGCCCCCTCTTAGGTGACCCAAAGCATACTAACAACTGGTCAGATCTTCTCCAAGAAGCAGACTTTTCCAAGTATACACTCAAAGCTCTGACGGGGCAGAGCAAGTGAAGCCTCTCTTCTCCCGCCGACACATGAGGTGGAGGATGGAATGCCTGAAGGACTACAGAGCGAGCCGTACTCGAAGGAACTCGGGTGCAAAAAGGCCTTTACTTTGCCAGGGGCAAACTCCAAGCAAGCTGGCGTTACCGCCAGGGCCTGGAGATCTCCCACCCTCTTAAGAGAGGTAATCGCTAAGAGAAAGACCATTTTCAACGTTAAGTCCTTAGGCGAAGCCGACTCTAAAGGTTCGAAGGGAGCGAGGGACAACCCTTCCAGAACTATTGCCAGATCCCAGGCAGGCACCCTGGACCTGATCGCCGGCCTCATCCTCCAAGCACCACGGAGAAACCTAATGACCAACTGGTGCCTCCCCAGAGGTCCACCATCTACTGGCGCGTGGAAAGCCGAAACGGCAGCCACGTACACCTTAAGAGTGGACGGGGAGAGACCCGCAGAGAAACGATCCTGAAGGAATTCCAGAACTGAAGCCACTGGGCAGTTTACTGGATCCAACCTTCGTTCTCCACACCAAGTGTGAAACACCTTCCACTTGAGGCCATATAATCTCCTGGTAGATGGGGCCCTAGAGCTAAGTATGGTTTCAACCACCTCAGCTGATAAGCCAGCATTTAGGTACTGAACCCCCTCAGAGGCCAGACCCACAGCTTCCACAACTCTGGGCGAGGGTGGAAGATTGTGCCCTCCGCCTGAGACAATAGATCCCTCCTCAGAGGAATCGGCCATGGCGGAGCTATGAGGAGTGATATTATATCCGAGAACCATACTCGTGTCGGCCATCTCGGGGCAACCAGAAGTAGACTGATGCCCTCTTGACGGACCCTCTCCAGGACCCCTGGGAGCAGAGCGATCGGGGGGAAAGCATACAGGCGAAGCCTCGGCCAAGCCTGTACCATGGCATCCAACCCCAGTGGGGCTGGATGTGAGAGGGAGAACCAAAGTGGACAGTGGGACGTCTCTCGAGACGCAAACAGATCCACTTCCATCGGTCCGAACCTCTCCCATATCGACTTCACCACATCCGGATGAAGTCTCCATTCCCCGGGCCTCAGCCCCTGCCTCGACAGGATGTCTGCTCCCCGATTCTGAACCCCTGGGATATACATTGCCCTTATTGACAATATCTTTCCCTGGGACCAAAGGATAATCTGATGCGCCAGTTTGCACAGAGGGCGCGATCTGAGTCCCCCCTGTCGGTTCAGATAGGCCACCACTGACGTATTGTCTGTCCGTATAAGGACGTGGCGACCCTCGATGTCTGGGAGGAAGCTCCTCAAAGCCTTGAATACCGCCATCATCTCCAGGCAATTTATATGCCAAGTGCGATGATGGTCCTGCCACAGACCCCTGGTAAAGCGGCCGTCCATGACCGCGCCCCAGCCCGTAAGGGAGGCGTCTGTCGAAACGGTTTCCCGGCGACATGACACCCCCAACACTGGCCCTTGGGATAGGAACCAAGGCTTCTTCCATATTTGCAGAGACTGAAGGCACTTGCGCGTTACTCTGATCATACGGAACGGATTTCCTTTGGGTGAGAACCCCTTGGTCTTCAACCACCACTGGAGGGGCCTCATGTGAAGGAGGCCCAGAGGAATAATGTTGGATGCCGCTGCCATGAGGCCCAGCATCCTTTGAAAGTGTTTCACAGTGACGGCCTGACCTAGCCTCACCCTGGACACCATCGCCAGAATTGACTCGATACGTGCGGGAGACATACGTGCCTGCATTGTAATCGAGTTCCACACGACTCCCAAAAAGGTCGTGCCCTGGGACGGTTCTAGCACACTCTTCTTCAAATTGAGTCTTAACCCCAATTTTTGAATATGGCCAAGAACGACATCTCGATGCCGAACTGCCATCTCCCGAGACTGGGCCAAAATAAGCCAGTCGTCGAGATAATTCAATACGCGAATCCCCTGAAGTCTCAGTGGAGCAAGGGCCACGTCCATACACTTGGTAAATGTGCGGGGAGAGAGTGCTAGGCCGAACGGAAGAACCCGATATTGGTATGCTTCGCCCCCGAAAGCGAACCTCAGGTACCTCCTGTGACAAGGAAGGATGGAGATGTGAAAATAGGCGTCTTTCAGATCTATCGTGACAAACCAGTCCTCGGATCTGATTTGACTCACGATTGTTGGAATGGTCAACATTCTGAATTTGAACCTTCTCAGAGACCCTGAGATCAACAAATTGGCCTTAACCCCCCATCCTTCTTTGGAACTATAAAGTACCGGCTGTAAAACCCGGACTCCCTGTCTACCGGAAGAACACGTTCTATGGCTCCTTTCGACAGCAGAGTCTGTACTTCTTGTTCCAACACCTGAGCCTGCTCTGGGACCACCGCAGTGAGCACCACCCCAGAGAACTTGGGGGGCGGTGCGCGAACTGCAGTCTGTACCCAACTCGTATTATCTGCAGGACCCATGGAGATATGTTGGGAAGATGATACCATCCCTCTACAAAATCTGCTAAGGGTACCAGCCTCTCGAGGCTGGCCTCTGGTGTCTTTTCGCTGGAAATTGATGCGGCCCGAAGCGCTGTTAACGGCGGACCTGCATCTTTTCCTAGAGGGCCCCGTTGTGAGAACAACCTCGGTTGTCTCACTGCGGAGGGGGCAGCCCTCTGAAGTCCTGCCTTGGCTAGGACCTCTTTTCCGAAGTCCTCTTAGCCTGAATGACGTCCCTCAGGTCGCCCCTCTGGCTGGAGGACTTCGGTTTTTGGGAGCGTTTCCTCTGTTGCCAAGACCCCGGAGGGGGGGCTCTAGAGGAAACGCTCTCCTTCTGCTCTGCCCTGTGGGAGGAGCTGGCTGATGGCTGGGGCTGATTGCTTTGCCCCCCCCTACTAGATTTGGCCTTCGCTTTCCGGGGGAGGTACTGCTGGAACGCCGCAGATTGTTTTCTCGACTCCTGAAACCTGTCGACAACCGAATTAACGGCGTCGCCGAACAGGCCAGAAGCCGAAAGCGGCGCATCCAGCAGGAAGGACCTATCCTTTTCTTTAATACCGGATAAGTTCAGCCACAGATGCCTCTCCGTGGCCACCATGGCCGCCATAGAGCGGCCAATAGCGCTGGCCGCTTCCCTAGTGGCCCGGAGAGACAAATCTGCGGCCTTCCTCAACTCCGCGACATCTTCAGGAGTAGGCCCCTCCCCCTCATCCAAATCTTTCAGGAGGTCGGCCTGGTATGCCTGCAAAATCGCCATTGAGTGCAGACACGAACCAGCCCGACCCGCCGCCATGTAAGCCCTGCCCACCAATGCAGATGTCTCCCTGCAGGGCTTACTAGGCAACACCGGGGTCTTTAGGGAAGACGCCGATTCGGGAGAGAGATAGCTCGCTAAAGCCTCCTCCACCTTCGGCATCTTCCCATATCCCATATCTCGAGCCCCCATAACATTGCTGTAATCTATTACATTGGGACTCGAAATACGGGACGAATGCGGTCTTTCCCACGTTCTCGAGATCTCTTTATGGAGATCGGGGAAAAACGGCAGACCCCGGCGGTGAGGCTGTGACCTGCGCTGCAGGTAACGCTCGTCCATTTTACTGGTGACTTGCGTTTCCTGCTCATGTTGTGGCCAGCTGATGTTTAGTCTGGCCACAGTGCGTGTCACAACCTCCACCAGCTCCTCATAACCCAGGCCGCGTGATGGCGTGCTGAGATCACGGTCGTCCGCATCGATGCTGAGCACGTCCCCTTCCTCAGAAGTAGACAGCTCAAGCACCGGGACCTGATCGCGGGTAGGAGAAACCGCAGCGCGGGCTCCCACACCACTCTCAGAGGCCGCGGGATCAGCCGATGGCGAGCGAGAAAATGCCTCAGCATTCTCACTCTCCTCCGCCAGATCCCGCTGCGAACCCCAGGATCTCAGTCGCCGCATCGCCTCGACATATGCGGGACCGGAACCCTGGGGAACGCGAGCCTGACCGTGCTCGTCAATGCACGCCAGCCGGGAGCGCAGCACTCTAATAGGCAAAGCCTCACACATTTCACAAGCAGCCCCCTCGAGAGCTGCTGTGCGTGCTGCACTCCCAAACAATACACACAGAGAGAGTGTGCGTCCCCACCCGTGATGAAACGAGGGCAGGGATGCACACACCTCTTGAATTGCTCACTGGCCATACTTTCTTCTTTCAATAATAAGACAAACAACACCAAATAAGACAGACAGTTTCAACATAAAGCGCTTGCTGAAGAGCGAAAGCTAGTGTGTGTTGTGACAGCGTCACTTTTATACTTCCGGGTATGCCGTCACATGTTACGTCACGACGCAACACCAATCAGGATTGGATTAGTTTCATTCATACTTCAGAGGCGCACGCTTAGGGAGCGTCCCCAAAGAGTCGATTTTATCGACGCAGTGTTGAGTTCCCTCGATAGGGAACATCTTGGATAAGTTTCTTACATTTACATTTTGAAAACGAACCCTGCTGCAGCCTAGGCGATGTGCTAACGCGGATGTTTTACATGTTTTAAATATATAAAATGCATAAATGGTCTTCATCATTTTATTTGTTATTAAATAAACTTACATTTCGCCGATTCGCCCTCTCATTTAAGTCCTGGGTTCACCCGTACTACTGCGTGCTCGTATATCACCACAGGATCAGCCGGCCGAAAGAAAGTTCTGTTCAGAGACGGTGCTATCACGCATGCGCAGTATCTCCAGCTCATCGGTTCTCCGTATCGAACGTGTCCGAAAGAAACAGTTCTCGGTTCTGTACTAGTGATTCAAGAACTGCAACAACCAGTTCTCGACTCGAGAACCATAGCATAGGCCTGTGTGTGCTGACCTGAAACCTGATACAGTCCACAAAACTAAAAAATCGATGCATGTCTGTCTCCAATATAGCCTTCTGTAGCCTATACAGTGTATATGAAGAGTTCAGATGCAAAAGCCTCTAAATGCCATTTGAAATTTTCGTCTTTAATGATGATTTTTATCAAACTTGTATATTTAAGTTCAGTGATTTCACTTAAATGGCAATGATAATTACCTATTAATTGTTGTTTAAGTGAAATTACTGAACTTAAATATACAAGTTTGATAAAAAAATCATCATTAAAGAAGAATTTCAAATGGCATTTAGAGGCTTTTGCATCTGAACTCTTCATATATATCATGTTTATAATGTGTTAACATAATGAATTAAACATGTTTAATTCGTTATGTTAACACATTATAAACATTTACTAGTGCACCAAACCTTGGCAAGAGTTTACATCAATGATTTATTGTTACTTAGAAATTAAATGAGCTAGCTGTTCCTGAAAATATTATTTTAGTATAATAATAAATGTTTAGTAGTTTGACAGTTTTAGAATCCAATCATTATTTCCAATCGTTAAAATAATACAGTGATACAGTAATGTGATAAACATGTTTCCAAAATGTTTTATTTTGTTACACTTACTGATGTTCAACTAAAGACATGGAAACGTACATTTCGTCCCTCAGAAAAAAATGCACGCATGCTCAGCTCATCAACTCATCAGTTCTCAGTATGTCGAACGTGTCCGAAAGAAACAGTTATCGGTTCTGTACTGGTTATCCGACCGCTGTACCTGTATGTTCGGTAGTACACGCATGCGCAGTATCAGCTGCTCGTGCTCATCACTTCTCTCAGCACCAATATATGAAGAGTTCAGATGCAAAAGCCTCTAAATGCCATTTGAAATTTTCTTCTTTAATGATGATTTTTATCAAACTTGTACATGTAAGTTCAGTAATTTCACTTAAATAACAATTAATAGGTAATTATCATTGCCATTTAAGTGAAATTACTGAACTTACATATACAAGTTTGATAAAAAATCATCAATAAAGAAGAAAATTTCAAATGGCATTTAGAGGCTTTTGCATCTGAACTCTTCATATGTCTCCGTTCAGTGAAGTTTTTGAGTTACTGGAATAAAATGTACTAATGGATATTGGTTTATTTCGATTCGGAGGGACTGTCAGGCATGTCTGAAAGTGAGTAACTTTAGTAACTTGTGGTTTAGCGCTGACGCAAGACGCGAACTGTTTCGAACGATTCAGTCCGATTTAGTGTACTGGTTCGACCGATTCGTTCACGAACCGGCCATCACTAATTCGTTAGGGATACTCACATCATTTCAATTGTGGAGTAGGTTGCTCTCCTTAATGTCTGTCCGTGTGTTAGTATTAAGTCAGTCTTAAGTCTTTTTGTCTCCCACTTCTCAGCTCCTCAAACTCACTTCTAAGCCACCACCACACCTATGCCCTATCACTATGACTATGCAAAAAGGGCATGACAACAAACCTATCTTTATAAGGTAGGAGCACACACTTATGAGATATCTCTGATGCTTTGGCCACCTTAAATGGCCCTGTTGGTTGAGTGACAATACTCTGAGAAAATCAGAACTCAGGGGATAGCTGAAGAAATTTCCCATGTTTGTAAAAACTTTATATACTACATGAATTTCTTCTGCTGTTTGAATGATGTTGTATATCCCACATATATCTCTGCCTATAGCAAAAACATTGTCACCTGTGGAAACTTTCATTTGCCATTTTTCTGTGTGTAGCTCTCTGTATTGTGCTTCTGCCTGAAGGCCATCAGGAACAGGTCCAACATAATGTTGCTTTTTTAAACCCTTACAAGGCAACTCAATGCTGCAAATATTTTGAACCTCTGATAACCTTCTTATTATCTGAGCAAGTGGAAATTCCGGCTTTCTTACAAACCTCTTTAGTTTATGGAGGTAATTCTCATACGGAAAGGCAGAGATAGAGTCCAAACAACCATGTAGCTGTACATCTGCAGATAAGTGGACCAAAGCATGCACATTATATACAACTGCATCTCTGCCATACAGCTCCCCAAAGTGACTTACAAACATGGTGAGCAAAGTGTTTGCATAATTACTATACACCAAGCAGAGCTTTGGACTGACAAGGATGCAAATACCTGTATATAACAACATAAAGTTTTTGTATACATTACTGTCTACATATGGTGCCAGAACAACAGGGCCTGTATACAGGAGATATTGTCTTAACTCAGTTGCTTTCCAACGATCTAGCTCTCTGAGGGATCTTGGTTTCCTTGCTAACTCTGCTGGAATATAAGAACACATCCGAGTTAGACTTTCTGAAATCCTGTCAACAAGACTAGAGGACAAACGAAACTTCAAAGGGCCCCTCATCCAAATATTTAACAGTCGACGCATTACACCTAAACATGCAAGGTGCATGTAATCTAGGGGGAACTGAGTTACTAACTGAGTTACTGAGTATCTAAGTCAGATAATCCATGTGGTCCTCTATGATGATGGCCCTCATCAGCCCTCTCTGAAAATGATGAGTCAGTCCGTAACATGTAATCATTAATGGGGTATGTCATTCGCTTGTTAATGTAAACACCTGGCTGGCAACATTTATCACATCCATGGTATCCGTTGTGAGCCTTTGTGTTTTTTACAAATGCCCTAGCAGGTGTATCACACACCACAGAATCCAGTTTGATGAACACCTTTTTCCCTTTGAAATCAAATCCTCTCTGCAGCTGCTGTAGCTCATGAGTGAAGTCTTGTAAAAAATCATTGGCAGCATTTGGTTTTTTTACACCACAAAAAATGCCAATTACAGCAGGTTCCTTCATTGGAACACTTAAAAGAAGTCCTAAAATAGGCCACAACTGCATATTTGTGCTTTTAAAAAGTGGTAGCCCATCAATATTAATCTGCAGCCTAAATGTAAAGCCATCAGCAACACTGACAATCAGTTGAGTTAAGGTGTTATAAAGCGCTTTCAGGATACCTCTATAATGATAAAACCCACCACATTTTTCTTGGATTCTGTAGTCCATTTTGGTTTTGAGAATAGTCCTAGCATCTTTGGGTAGTTCTGGGTGGTACACCCTCAACAAACTAAGAAGAGCTGTGAGTGCTACTAAAGAAACACTGAACTGGATAGCCCAACTGGCCAAGCTGTCCAAAAGGCTCATGCTCATTTAATTCTTCTGCATCAGACTCTGAAACAAGTTCTCCCTCTGCCCATTCTATGTCTGTGTGGCCATCTGAATTGTCAGAGTCACTAGAGTCACAGTCATCGTCATCATCAGCCTCACTGGTGGTGTGAGAATCATTGTTGTCATCAGCCTCACTGGTAGCGCGACAGTTGTTGTTGCTATCATTGTCATCGGTGTTGTGACAGGTGTCTACTTTGTTTGCTACTGTCTGCTCTGATGTTAACTGACTCTGCTCTGCTCTGATGTTAGTCTTCAGCAATTTCATGGAGTCGTTTTTCGAGTGAAAAACGGGCCCTTCGCCTGACTCCAGAGCTTGTTAATAGAGGTTGACTCCTTTTCATCTTGTCTCTAAATAAGATTTTTTGTGACAAAAAAAAAGAATGAACCATCACAGTGTACTGGCAGGGTTCCCCAAGTAAAATGTATGAATTTGTAAGACCTTTATAATACCACTTAGAAAATAATTTAATGCCAAATTCACAGTATGAAGGATTTAATGGAAAATCTGTATGGATTTGAAGCCCTAGATTTACCAAGTACTTGAATTTACTAAACATCTTATTATTCATTGTTAATACACAATAACATTGTTGTATTAAGGGCACCCACCCACCCTTCCATGGCCTCACAAAACACCTTTAGGTTACAAAAATGTTGAACTAAAGCTAATCAGTTTTCTTTCCTGAAAATTGACTATTCGTGCCAGAGCACATGCACACTCTACAGTCAACATCGTCAAGTAATCACACATCAGCTGATTTCCTGTCAGCTCTTTGGTACAATTAACTTCACCACCAATCTCCTCCTGTAACTGTCTTCACATTACGCTATAGGAGAACCACATACAACATATCAAATTGGCTCGGAGTTGATGAATTTAGCTCGAGGATACACACAACATCCGGTTTTCAAAATAAGTTGCCTTTATAAAACGGTTAGTTCCAATCATTGATTCTGAATGGTCAATAGCTGTGCTTTATTCACGATGAAACACGGCTATGACCGCTTCACCCAACGGTTCTATTTATCACTGCGCCCTTAGCAACACCCTTAGCAACCACACATATCAACATAAACATAGAAAAAAAACTTAAGGATTAAAAAGGCTAAAATGTTGAAAGTAAATTTAGAATTACTACGTGGCATGACGATGGATAAGTGGTTTGAGGAACAATTTGGAGAGACTTTTACAAATACGAACCATCATGCTGAAGTGCTGAAATGTAACATTGATACATTTAAGAAAAATACCATGCAGCAAACCCATCAGCCTCTAGACAAAACAAAACATTTCTTACAGCTCCTGACAGATATTTAACATAAGCTTAACATTAACCCAGCACACCAAGTTATATCCCTCGGAAAACGACCCAAATATGGCCAGCCGTTTTAACATTTAATCATTTTAACCTACTAGTCTCTATTTTCATGCTACTAGTACTTATTTTTTAGATTCTAGTATCTATTCCATTAAGTACTAGTACTTATTCAGTAGCTACTAGTGCTTATTCTTTAGATAGTAGTGCCTTTTCTTTAGATACTAGTACTTATTCATTAGATACTAGTTCTTATTCATTAGATACTAGTACTTGTTCATTAGATACTAGTTCTTATTCATTAGATGCTAGTCCTTATTTATTAGATACCAGTGCTTTTTTATTACACCGCGTTCCAAATTATTATGCAAATGATATTTTACACTGATTTTCCTAAATAGTCAATGCAAATGACAGTCAGTATAATTTTCCAGTCACCAACCACTAGGGTATAAGTTGAATTTCATAGAACAAAACACCCAACGAAAACAGTATTTTTTGAAAAAATAAAAAACTCAAAATGCACTGTTCCAAATTATTATGCACAAAAGAGTTTGAAAACATTTTATTGGTTGTAAAGAACTGAAAATGGTAATATGATGAATTTGCAGCATTAGGAGGTGAAATTTAATGAAATCAAAAGCTATTTCAATCAAACTCATCTTAACAGGGCAAGTTACATGTTAACCTTGGACCCCTCCTTTGATATGACCTTCACAATTCCTGTATCCATTGAAGTTGGGAGTTTATGGAGATTTCTGTTTGAAAATCTTTTCACGATGTCAGAATAGCCTTCCAGAGGTCTTTTGCTTGAGGATGCTCCAAAGGTTCTCAATAGGGTTGAAGTCAGTGTGGGGGCCACTCCAAGAGTTTATCTCCTTTTTTGCCCATAGCAGCCAATAACACAGAATTATTTTTTGCTGCATGAGATGGTGCATTGTCATGAATGACAATAATTTTGCTACGGAAGGCATGGTTCTTCTTTTTGTACCATGGAAGAAAGTGAGAAGAAGAAAGTCAGAAACTCTGGATGCATTGCAGAGGGCATTTTCACACCTTCAGGGACACTAAAGGGACCTACCAGCTCTCTCCCCATGATTCCGACCCAAAACATGACTCCGCCTCCTCCTTGCTGACGTCGCAGCCTTATTGGGACATGGTGGCCATCCACCAACCATCCACTACTCCATCCATCTGCGCCATCCAGGGTTGCACGGCACTCATCAGTAAGCAAGACTATTTAAAAATTAGTCTTCATGTATTTCTGGGCCCACTGCAACGTTTCGGCTTGTAAGCATTGGTTAGGGGTGGCAGAATAGTAGGTTTATGTACAACTGCAAGCCCTGGAGGATCCTACACCTTGAGGTTTGCGGGACTCCAGAGGCCCCAGCATCTTCAAATACCTGTTTGCTGCTTTGTAATGGCATTATAGCAGTGCTCTCCTAAATCCGATGCATTTGTCTGGCAGTAACCTTCCTCATTATGCCCTTTTCTGTACAAACCCATCTGTACTCTGAATCAGCCACAAATCTCTTCACAGTACATTGATCATGCTTACATTTTCGTGAACTATCTAAAGTTTTCATACCTTGTCCAAGGCACTGCACTATTTAACTCTTTTCCGCAACAAAGAGATCCTTTTTCTTTCCCATATTGCTTGAAACCTGTGGCCTGCTTAATAATGTGGAACATCCTTCTTAAGTAGTTTTCCTTTAATTGGGCTCACTTTGCAAACTACTTATCACAGGTGTCTGAGATTTTTTTCCGTGATCCAAAGAACTTGGAGACACAATACTATCCATGAGTTTGATTATAAAACTAAATATTACATTTTTATGACACTTATTTCCAATTTGCATAATAATTTGGAACGCGGTGTAGTTAATAGTACTTATTCATTAGATACTAGTATTTATTTATTAGATACTAGTACCTATTAAATTGATACTAGTACTTATTTCAATAGTGACTAGTAACTATTCTTTTGTTACTAGTAACAGTTTTTTTTGCCATTGACTTCTATGGGGATCTGTCATATACTAGTATATTAGATACTAGTAGTTATTCATTAGGTACTAGTGCCTATTCAATAGATACTAGTACCTATTAAATAGATACTAGTACCTATTAAGTAGATACTCATGTTTATACATTAGCTATTATTCAATAGATACTAGTACTTATTCATTAGATACTAGTACTTATTCTTTAGATACTAGTACTTATTCATGTCACGGGGTGAGGTGCAGGTAGAGGAACGAGGAGTCCGGAGTAACGGTGAAGATAATATTTAATACAAATACAGGCAGGAAGACAGGGTATCACCAGGTAACATAAACATCGACCGACAAGGACTGACTAAAACAGAGGGAACTAAATACAAGGAGGAATCAAACATAATGGGGTGAAAACAGGTGAAACAGATGAACAGGACGCTGAACGGGAGGCTGATGAGGGAGTGAGTACAGGTGTGCAGACGAGAGGATCATGGGAAGTGTAGTGCTGGAGACGCAGACAGGATGGTGCAGACGAAGGACTGTGACAGAACTCCCCCCTCCCGGGAGGCGTGACCTCACGCCGCATAACAGAGGAAGGAGGGGGGACGAACTGGGGGCTGGGCGGGGCGTGGCCAGGGCAGAGCAGGCTGAGGGCGTGGCCAGGGCGGAGCAGGCTGAGGACGTGGCCAGGGCGGAGCAGGCTGAGGGCATGGCCAGGGCGGAGCTGGCTGAGGGCGAGACCAGGGCGGAGCAGGCTGAGGGCGAGACCAGGGCGGAGCAGGCTGAGGGCGAGACCAGGGCGGAGCAGATGGAGGGCGAGACCAGGGCGGAGCAGATGGAGGGAGGACCCCTGGTGGAGCCGATGGAAGCGGGGCTGACAACACCAGGGGGCCGACTGACAGGGGCGGAGCAGATGGGAGAGGAGACCAGGGTGAAACATCGGGTGCTGAAGAGGGACCGAGGGACCATGGGGACACCGTAGGCTCAGGTGACAGAAGTGACGACAGGGGCACAGAGGGACACGGTGAGGCCAGAGGGAGTGAGGGCTGACGGGTGACTGGAGGGAGTGAGGAGTCCGACAGAACCGGGGGGGTGACATGACGGTGCGGAGCAAAGGGAAGGAAGTCCAAAGGTGAAGGGAGGATGACGAGGGAACGAAGGGAGTCCGGAGGGTCGAGGGAGCCTGGCCGAGCTGGTGGACTGAGGGGCCATGGAGGAGCTGAGGGAGGTAGGAGCCACGGGGGAGCTGATGGAACAGAGGGCCGAGGAAGTGTCCAAATGGAGAAGGTGTGAGGCGAAGGCCGGGGATCCAACGACCCAGCTAGGTCAGGGGAGCTGGCAGACGGAGGGGCTGACGGATGCATGACGGGAGGAGGTGGGAGAGGGAGGCTGGGTGGGATCCTGGTCTCGGGCTCTGGCTGGACGGTCTCGGGCTCAGGTTGGACGGTCTCTGGCGCTGGCTGGACGGTCTCTGGCGCTGGCTGGACGGTCTCGGGCTCTGGCTGGGCGGTCTCTGGCCCTGGCTGGATGGTCTGGACGGGACTGGTTGGAACCAGCAGTGAAGAGCATACAGTCTCTGGAGGGCTGGACGGAACCAGCAGTGAAGAGCATACAGTCTCTGGCGGGCTGGACGGAACCAGCAGTGAAGAGCATACAGTCTCTGGAGGGCTGGACGGAACCAGCAGTGAAAAGCATACAGTCTCTGGAGGGCTGGACGCAACCAGCAGTGAAAAGCATACAGTCTCTGGAGGGCTGGACGGAACCAGCAGTGAAAAGCATACAGTCTCTGGAGGGCTGGACGGAACCAGCAGTGAAAAGCATACAGTCTCTGGAGGGCTGGACGGAACCAGCAGTGAAGAGCATACAGTCTCTGGAGGGCTGGACGGAACCAGCAGTGAAGAGCGTTCAGTCTCTGGAGGGCTGGACGGAACCAGCAGTGAAGAGCATACAGTCTCTGGAGGGCTGGACGGAACCAGCAGTGACGAGCATTCAGTCTCTGGAGGGCTGGCTGTGAGCGCGGGCTCGGCAGGGCTGACGGTGAGCGCAGACTCGGCAGGGCTGACGGTGAGCGCAGACTCGACAGGGCTGACGGTGAGCGTGGGCTCGGCAGGGCTGACGGTGAGCGCGGACTCGGCAGGGCTGACGGTGAGCGCAGACTCGGCAGGGCTGACGGTGAGCGCAGACTCGGCAGGGCTGACGGTGAGCGCAGGCTCGGCAGGGCTGACGGTGTGCGCAGGCTCGGCAGGGCTGACGGTGAGCGCCGGCTTTCGGGGGACGAGCCTCAAACGGGGGCGCCGAATCGGGTGGAGCATCCCCTGGAAAATCACGGCGTCCATGTTGCTTTGTGGTCGGTCGATCTGTCACGTGGTGAGGTGCAGGTAGAGGAACGAGGAGTCCGGAGTAACGGTGAAGATAATATTTAATACAAATACAGGCAGGAAGACAGGGTATCACCAGGTAACATAAACATCGACCGACAAGGACTGACTAAAACAGAGGGAACTAAATACAAGGAGGAATCAAACATAATGGGGTGAAAACAGGTGAAACAGATGAACAGGACGCTGAACGGGAGGCTGATGAGGGAGTGAGTACAGGTGTGCAGACGAGAGGATCATGGGAAGTGTAGTGCTGGAGACGCAGACAGGATGGTGCAGACGAAGGACTGTGACAGAACTCCCCCCTCCCGGGAGGCGTGACCTCACGCCGCATAACAGAGGAAGGAGGGGGGACGAACTGGGGGCTGGGCGGGGCGTGGCCAGGGCGGAGCAGGCTGAGGGCGTGGCCAGGGCGGAGCAGGCTGAGGACGTGGCCAGGGCGGAGCAGGCTGAGGACGTGGCCAGGGCGGAGCTGGCTGAGGGCGAGACCAGGGCGGAGCAGGCTGAGGGCGAGACCAGGGCGGAGCAGATGGAGGGAGGACCCCTGGTGGAGCCGATGGAAGCGGGGCTGACAACACCAGGGGGCCGACTGACAGGGGCGGAGCAGATGGGAGAGGAGACCAGGGTGAAACATCGGATGCTGAAGAGGGACCGAGGGACCATGGGGACACCGTAGGCTCAGGTGACAGAAGTGACAACAGGGGCACAGAGGGACACGGTGAGGCCAGAGGGAGTGAGGGCTGACGGGTGACTGGAGGGAGTGAGGAGTCCGACAGAACCGGGGGGGTGACATGACGGTGCGGAGCAAAGGGAAGGAAGTCCAAAGGTGAAGGGAGGATGACGAGGGAACGAAGGGAGTCCGGAGGGTCGAGGGAGCCTGGCCGAGCTGGTGGACTGAGGGGCCATGGAGGAGCTGAGGGAGGTAGGAGCCACGGGGGAGCTGATGGAACAGAGGGCCGAGGAAGTGTCCAAATGGAGAAGGTGTGAGGCGAAGGCCGGGGATACAACGACCCAGCTAGGTCAGGGGAGCTGGCAGACGGAGGGGCTGACGGATGCATGACGGGAGGAGGTGGGAGAGGGAGGCTGGGTGGGATCCTGGTCTCGGGCTCTGGCTGGACGGTCTCGGGCTCAGGTTGGACGGTCTCTGGCGCTGGCTGGACGGTCTCTGGCGCTGGCTGGACGGTCTCGGGCTCTGGCTGGGCGGTCTCTGGCCCTGGCTGGAGGGTCTGGACGGGACTGGTTGGAACCAGCAGTGAAGAGCATACAGTCTCTGGAGGGCTGGACGGAACCAGCAGTGAAGAGCATACAGTCTCTGGCGGGCTGGACGGAACCAGCAGTGAAGAGCATACAGTCTCTGGAGGGCTGGACGGAACCAGCAGTGAAAAGCATACAGTCTCTGGAGGGCTGGACGGAACCAGCAGTGAAAAGCATACAGTCTCTGGAGGGCTGGACGGAACCAGCAGTGAAAAGCATACAGTCTCTGGAGGGCTGGACGGAACCAGCAGTGAAAAGCATACAGTCTCTGGAGGGCTGGACGGAACCAGCAGTGAAGAGCATACAGTCTCTGGAGGGCTGGACCGAACCAGCAGTGAAAAGCATACAGTCTCTGGAGGGCTGGACGGAACCAGCAGTGAAGAGCATACAGTCTCTGGAGGGCTGGACGGAACCAGCAGTGAAGAGCATACAGTCTCTGGAGGGCTGGACGGAACCAGCGGTGAAGAGCATACAGTCTCTGGAGGGCTGGACGGAACCAGCGGTGAAGAGCATACAGTCTCTGGAGGGCTGGACGGAACCAGCAGTGAAGAGCGTTCAGTCTCTGGAGGGCTGGACGGAACCAGCAGTGAAGAGCATACAGTCTCTGGAGGGCTGGACGGAACCAGCAGTGAAGAGCGTTCAGTCTCTGGAGGGCTGGACGGAACCAGCAGTGAAGAGCATACAGTCTCTGGACGGCTGGACGGAACCAGCAGTGACGAGCATTCAGTCTCTGGAGGGCTGGCTGTGAGCGCAGACTCGGCAGGGCTGACGGTGAGCGCAGACTCGACAGGGCTGACGGTGAGCGTGGGCTCGGCAGGGCTGACGGTGAGCGCAGACTCTTCAGGGCTGACGGTGAGCGCAGGCTCGGCAGGGCTGACGGTGAGCGCAGGCTCGGCAGGGCTGACGGTGAGCGCAGGCTCGGCAGGGCTGACGGTGAGCGCCGGCTTTCGGGGGACGAGCCTCAAACGGGGGCGCCGAATCGGGTGGAGCATCCCCTGGAAAATCACGGCGTCCATGTTGCTTTGTGGTCGGTCGATCTGTCACGTGGTGAGGTGCAGGTAGAGGAACGAGGAGTCCGGAGTAACGGTGAAGATAATATTTAATACAAATACAGGCAGGAAGACAGGGTATCACCAGGTAACATAAACATCGACCGACAAGGACTGACTAAAACAGAGGGAACTAAATACAAGGAGGAATCAAACATAATGGGGTGAAAACAGGTGAAACAGATGAACAGGACGCTGAACGGGAGGCTGATGAGGGAGTGAGTACAGGTGTGCAGACGAGAGGATCATGGGAAGTGTAGTGCTGGAGACGCAGACAGGATGGTGCAGACGAAGGACTGTGACAATTCAATAGATACTAGTACCTATTTATTAGATACTAGTATTTATTCCAAATGCTACTAGTAAGAATTTTTATTTTAATAGTAAGATTTTTAATTGAACTCTACAGTGGCCGTTCTGACTAGTCATAACATAAGACTAGTAAAAAAGCAGTTGTGTAAAACTAGTAAAATAAAAATTCTTACTAGTAACATTTGGAATAAATACTAGTATCTAATAAATAGGTACTAGTATCTATTGAATAAGTACTAGTATCTAATAATACGTACTAGTATCTAATAAATATGTACTAGTATCTAATGAATAAGTACTAGTATCTAATGAACAAGTACTAGTATCTATTTAATAGGTACTAGTATCAATTTAATAGGTACTAGTATCTAAAAAATAAGTACTAGTATCTAATGTATATGTACTAGTCACAATTGGAATACATAGTCAGAACTGAATAGTTGATATCTGAATGACAGATCCCCATAGAAGTCAATGGCAAAAAAAATTAATTTGTTACTAGTCACAAAAGAATAGTCAGTCACTATCGCAATAAGTACTAGTATCTATTTAATAGGTACTAGTATCTAATGAATAAGTACTAGTATCAAATAATAAGTACTAGTATCTAATGAATAAGTACTATAGTATCTAATAAATAAGGATTAGTATCTAATGAATAAGTACTAGTATCTAATAAAAAAGAACTAGTATCTAAGTATCTTTAAAAAGGTACTAGTACCTAAAGAATCAACACTAGTATCTAAAGAAAAGGCACTATTTAAAGAATAAACACTAGTAGCTATTGAATAAGTTCTAGTACTTAATGGAATAGATACTAGTATCTAAAAAATAAGTACTAGTAGCATGAAAATAGAGACTAGTAGGTTAAAATGATTAAATGTTAAGTGGCTTGCCATAACCCAAATAAATATCCAAAATGAATCAGGCACTGCTCCTCAACCATAATACCACGGCGGGATTTCATACAAAGTCAACGAAAAGAAACGGAGAGATGCGTTTTCCCGCCCATAGACCTTATATTTGTCATAATTTGACAGTGAACTTAGTAAACTTAGTAGAGAACTTAGTAGAATTAATCCTATGAATTAACTTATAATTAATGTCAGATGAAAATTCTAATTTCTTCTAGCTTTGATTTTAATACTTTACCTATCATAACTTCATAATTTTGTGCTTTACCATAGCAGGATATGGATTTAAAAAATAAATAAAATCAAAGCCGGAAAAAAATACTTTAGTTAACGAGCCCGTTCTCATCCCAAAGCGCCATATAAGACGCTTTTGCAAAAGCGTAAATATCCAACGCACATGGCACCCTTTAACGTGAAATGAGACGCAGATATATTTGGGCAGAAGGCGCCCCCTAGTGGTCTAACCCTTACCCTACACCATACCTAAACTTAACCATTAACCGAAGCGTCTCATTAGACGTTAAAGGGTGCCATGTGCGTTGGATATTTACGCTTTTGCAAAAGCGTCCTATATGGCGCTTTGGGATGAGTTAACTTACCCTATTAATCCGGGGCTCTCGCAGCCAGGGGTGAAGAAAATATTGAACCTAAAAAGGAAGATGCTGTTAATTAACGTTAGTGCTGTTCAAAACTACAACATCATTGTAAGTTAACTAACGTTAAACAGCATTAATGTTTAAGCTAGCTACACACAAAGTTGTTTATTAATGCTAGCTTAGCTATCAGTTCATTCAGTTAACGTTATCTGTTAATTTAGCTAACCCAGCTAAAAAGCGTACGGTGATCTTCTTAGCCATCGTAAGAAGTTAAAACCCGGTCAAAACTTTCCGAAATGTTGATAACAAACATGTTTACTATTACACCGCTATTAAAAACAAGCACACTAAACTGTTTGACTGTTTGATATCGTTCAACTTACCGTTATAAACTCTTTACACACTCTTTACACACGGAGCTTGCAGTCCGAAGATCCAAATGACAGTTCGCGCGTTCGTTCCAACGGCCCCGGGCCAGAACAACAACGATTCCGCCGACTGACTTCTGATCTGGAATGAACCGGTTAAAAAAAAAAAAAAAAAAAAAAAGGAAAAAAATTTGCACGATCGTTCCGACGAGTCCGGGCCAGAACTATTATGATTCCGCCGACTGATGGATGTTCACGCCTACTCCCGATGTACACAGACTACATGCGGGCCATATCTGGAATGGGGCAGTAAAACGGGCGTGACTACACGGATCTGCCGGTTTGGAGGCGGATCCGCCCCAGAGTCAGCTGCTATCTGGTTGGTCACGTGATCCGCGTTTTCAGTCGTTTTAATGTGGACAGAGATCAATTCTAATACGCAGATAAAACGCTGGTGTGGACGGAGTTCGTATTCATTTTAATTCTACGTTTTTAAACGAAAACGCTGTAGTGTGGATGGGGCCTAAGTTACAGACACTCATGAAAAACTGTTGCTAACAGCAGTCAAGATGTCATTGTTTGTGTCAAACAAGTTGTGTGTTGTTTCAAACAAATATATTTTGTAACATTAAAACAGGAGATGACTTTTTTAAAATCTTACCCAGATACAATAGTGATATTTTCTGACTGCCTATTGTGTAACCTCTTTCTCTTTTTTATTTATTTTTTTGATTGGCTGATAAGTGGCGGCTCAAGTAAGAACTCCAGGGGAGGCGCGCTTGATTCCTGGCAGAGACATTTTGGGCGCTGAGGCATATTAAATGTATTATAAATAGTTTTTCAGCGTGAGAAATACAATGTGTGGCGAGAGTGCATGACAAAAGACCGAAATGAGTGACTATCACACTCACTCCTGGATTGATCATTTTGGAACATTGTTCAATACAAAGGCTTGATTGTAGGACGGCGGTTGTCCGTCACACAAAGGCGCTGACTGTTTATAAAATAATTAAGATTACGTCAGGTATGTGTTTTGTAAGGCAAAGACTTATGTCATATATGAACGTAAGATACATTTTAAATCATCAACGCATGCATATGGACATTTCTTAATTTTTCTCTTGTACAACTTTTAAGTATCTCTATCTGTGTATGTATGTTTGGTAATTTCTTGCCTGCTAATGTCAGTTTTGCACGTTTATTGTGGGGAGACTTTTGTATTGTTTGGTTTTATCTCCAAAAACAAATAACCATAAAATTAAAAGTAACTAAATGTCAGAATCACAACACAAATAAACAGTCTCATCCATAAAACAAAACAACAATAACAAAATATATTCGAGAGAGAACAGGAGGAAGCAAAAAGCCTATTTAGACCTGCCCTTTCTTCAAAAAAAAAAATCATATAATAAAAAGAACAATATTGCCATTCAATAGCCTGTTTATTGTTGACTTTTGGCATGCAGGATACTGGGTGACACCCTGATACAGGGTGTCCACGCGGTAGTAAAAAGAATCTACCAAAATTAAGGCCCTTGAAAGGTAGTAAAAGGTAACAAATGCAATGTGACTTGGTAGTAATTTTTATCACCGCCTCAATATATGAGTTTCCATTTTTTTCCAAAAACATAAGGCTGTCGATGAAGTAAATGTGTCTTATTAGTTGAATATTAAATGCAATATAGTAACATGTAACTTCGCTGTGGTGCGCGAGCACTGGAAACGCGCAGTGGATTGAGCACGCAGTGGCACAGACGCGCGAGTTGGTCGAGCACATGTCACAGGCTGGACCAGTCATTTTTTTTTTCTTTGTTGCCTTATGTCACAGGTCGAGGGGAGGAACGCTCGGGTGACCAACCACCCCCCCTCTAACCGAGTCACCACCGCGAGGAGCCGACACCACAGGCACACAACAGAGGACCACAGAGACAGAGATAAGTTTCAAATGAGTAACAATCTTTATTAAACCAAGGGTTTCTCACAGTTTAAGATACTCTCGTTGGTGCATGATAATGAAGCAGGGGGTTGCAGCTTACTTTTCCCCCAGCGGTGCTGCAGACTTCCAGACTCATACAGTAAGTATGGCAGGTAAGGATTCTTCACAGTACAGGGTACTCTCGTTGGTGCACGGCAATGAAGCAGTGGATTAAAAGCTTACTTCTCCCCCAGCGGTGCTGCAGACTTCCGGACTCATACAGTAAGTATGGCAGGTAAGGATTCTTCACAGTACAGGGTACTCTCGTTGGTGCACGGTAATGAAGCAGTGGATTAAAAGCTTACTTTTCCCCCAGTGGTGCTGCAGACTTCCAGACTCATACAGTAAGTATGGCAGGTAAGGATTCTTCACAGTACAGGGTACTCTCGTTGGTGCACGGTAATGAAGCAGTGGATTAAAAGCTTACTTTTCCCCCAGCGGTGCTGTAGACTTCCGGACTCATACAGTAAGTATGGCAGGTAAGGATTCTTCACAGTACAGGGTACTCTCGTTGGTGCACAGTAGTGAAGCAGTGAATTAAAAGCTTACTTTTCCCCAGCGGTGCTGCAGACTTCCAGACTCATACAGTAAGTATGGCAGGTAAGGATTCTTCACAGTACAGGGTACTCTCGTTGGTGCACGGTAATGAAGCAGTGGATTAGAAGCTTACTTTTCCCCCAGCGGTGCTGCAGACTTCCAGACTCATACAGTAAGTATGGCAGGTAAGGATTCTTCACAGTACAGGGTACTCTCGTTGGTGCACGTTAAAGAAGCAGTGGATTAAAAGCTTACTTTTCCCCCAGTGGTGCTGCAGACTTCCGGACTCATACAGTAAGTATGGCAGGTAAGGATTCTTCACAGTACAGGGTACTCTCGTTGGTGCACGGTAGTGAAGCAGTGGATTAAAAGCTTACTTTTCCCCCAGCGGTGCTGCAGACTTCCAGACTCATACAGTAAGTATGGCAGGTAAGGATTCTTCACAGTACAGGGTACTCTCGTTGGTGCACAGTAATGAAGCAGTGGATTAAAAGCTTACTTTTCCCCCAGTGGCGCTGCAGACTTCCGGACTCATACAGTAAGTATGGCAGGTAAGGATTCTTCACAGTACAGGGTACTCTCGTTGGTGCACGGTAGTGAAGCAGTGGATTAAAAGCTTACTTTTCCCCCAGCGGTGCTGCAGACTTCCAGACTCATACAGTAAGTATGGCAGGTAAGGATTCTTCACAGTACAGGGTACTCTCGTTGGTGCACAGTAGTGAAGCAGTGGATTAAAAGCTTACTTTTCCCCCAGCGGTGCTGCAGACTTCCAGACTCATACAATAAGTATGGCAGGTAAGGATTCTTCACAGTACAGGGTACTCTCTCTCTCTTCAGTTCACAGTAGGGCGACAGTGGGTTAAACGATTACTTTATCAGCATTGCTGTATACTTCTGGGCTCAACAGTAAGTAGAACAGGTGAGGATATTCACAGTACACAGTACTCTCTCTTCAGTTTACAATAGGGAGGGAATGAGTCATAAGGTTACTTTACCAACGGTGCTGTATGCTTCTGGGCTCAAACAGCAAGTAGAACAGGTGGGGATCTTCACAGTACAAAGTACTCTCCTCAGTTCACAGTATGGCGACAGTGGGTCAAACGATTACTTCACCAGCGATGCTGTATGCTTCTGGGCTCAAACAGTAAGTAGAACAGGTGAGGATATTCACAGTACAAAGTACTCTCTCTTCAGTTCACAATAGGGAGACAGTGAGTCATAAGGTTACTTTACCAGTGATGCCGTGTGCTTCTGGGCTCAAACAGCAAGTAGAACAGGTGGGGATCTTCACAGTACAAAGTACTCCCTCCTCAGTTCACAGTAGGGCGACAGTGGGTTAAACAATTACTTTACCAGCGATGCTGTATGCTTCTGGGCTCAAACAGCAAGTAGAACAGGTGAAGACATTCACAGTACACAGTACTCTCTCTTCAGTTCACTATATCACTCTGGGCTTCTGACGGGGGCAGATATAATATCCTTCCACGAACATGTAAGCATGGATAGGGCTACTTCTCAGCAAAGATACATCATCACTTCAATTCCACAGCCAAAAATCAATGTGTATTAATAAGGCAAAAGCACTGCAATTCACTCACACGGTAGGGATGATCAGAGGCCTCGCTCTGTTTGTTGTGCTCACTTTATATGGGGTTTCACTTTCAATTCCTCCTCCACACACTCTGAAACACATAGCTCCTCCAACAGTCAGATCCACACTCACTGTATTCTCTTCAAGCGGTTTAAATGTTCATAAGATAAAATCAGTTCACTTATCTTTGCTCTCTCCTTTCCCAGCACAGATCCAGTTGATAGCTCAGTCCAGCAGTCTTCCTACAAACGATCACTCTGTTCCAGCAAGCTTAAATGGGCGTCTCTCCCTTTCCCCTTCCCCTTTCCTGTCAGTGGGTCCTCCATCTGAGCCTCCTCCATCTGAGCCTCCTCCATCTGAGCCTTCCCCGTCTGTGTCTCCCCCGTCTGTGTCTCCCCCGTCTGAGCCTCCCTCTCCCTTCTGTCTGTCTCCTTTTATCTTGTTTATCTTGACTCGTCAAACAGGAAACCTGTGTGAGTGCCGCTCCTCTCTCTCTCGCACCTGCAGTGCATTAGCGCTAATCAGTGCGGGCATTATTCCGTAATTATTCCGGTCGGCAGTGGCTCAGTGGTTCATGTGGGTTGTCTACAAACCGAAAGGTTGGTGGTTCAATCCTCGGTTCCACCTGACCAAGTGTCGAGGTGTCCATGAGCAAGACACCTAACCCCAGCTGCTCCCGACGAGCTGGCTGGCGCCTTGTATGGCTGACACCGCTGTCGGTGTATGAATGAGTGTGTGAATGGGTGAATGTGAGGCAAATGTAAAGCGCTTTGGTGGCCATTAGGTCTATGAAAGCGCTATATAAATGCAGTCCATTTACCATTTTTATTCCATCACGCCCGGAACCGCAGTGGTGTGTTGCACACAATCCGTTCCCCTAGGGAACTTGCGACTCTGAGGAGAGTTCCGATCGCCAAGCGATTTTGTCACCCGTGACACCTTATTAGAGATGTTAGGGCCTTACTGTGTGATGGTGTTTACTGTGTGTGGGAATGTATTTGCTACACTTCTGCCCTATTTGTCTCTGTTTAGACATTTGCTTATGTACAAACCTGGCAACCCACTTCCTGTTTTATTACTATGCCCATATTTGGACTACTTCCTCTCCCAACAATGGGACTTAATTGGACTCATTACTACATTTCTCCTCTCTGCCAATATGATGATTGCAATTAGCAAACTGATGGTCTAACAACCGCTCATGGCCTGGTTGAAGGATATAAAAGCTGGTTCTTTGGAAGAGAAATGGTTTGATTTGCCTGGCTGCTGTTGTGCTGCGATTGTATCTATTGTGGTCTACGGCTCTCTAAAGGTTGTCCAGGTTCCAAGGCCTTTGTACTGCAACTGAATTCCCTCAACGCTTACTATTGTTGCCTAAAGGGCCGTAATTATATTTTTTTCTTCCACACAGTGTGAGTGTGTGCCCGTTTGATACATGTGGTGTCGGTGGTCATTGTGGTTGCTTTCTTCCAGCCTCCATTATTCGCAGCTTGCGGCTCCAGTGTTTGGCGTTTTCCTGAAGCTCACGTGGCTGTCCTCAAACCTCCCTCAACACTCGCTATTGCTGCCTGAAGGTCTCCTCCGTTATATGCAGCTTGTGGTTCCAGTTTCTGCCGTTTCCCTGAAGATTGTGTGGCTATCCTTGAATCTCCCTCAACGCTCGCTATTGCTGCTTGAAGGGCCGTAATTATATTTTCCTCCACATAATGTGAGTGAGTGTCGCTGTCTGCTACTTGTGGTCATTGTGGTTGCCTTCTTCCAGCCTCCGCTACACGCAGCTTGTGTGGAGCCAGGCTTGGCTACATTGGAATCTTTCTCAACGCTTGCTGTTTGCTGCCTAGAGCACCGTGACTATCTTCTATGGGTCTGACAATTGCCGTGACTCTTTGGACGTGTCTGCTCGACTGCTTTGAGGGAGGACAGTCGGAGAAAATTACTGAGAAGCCTCGCAACTTCGACACCTGGCTAAAAGATATCAGAGACTTGATTTTAGTGTACTCTTTTTATCTTCCCTACATATCAGTATTTCGTTTTTTTTCGTTTGTTGACCCTTAATAAAGTGTATTTTATGTAATTCGACTGTCGGTTTCTGCGGCTGGGACCTGGGTAATTTATTCAACACTGGTCACTAGGTGGCACACATCCCTTCAAACAGACATCAGTGGAATGATTTTAGTTCAGTCTGATGTCAATGGCAAAGAAAATTAAAACGAGTAATCTAGCTTGTTATTAACATTAACTGATGAGAGAGATAGCGCACGCACACATCTGTTGAATGCTTCTGATCGTTCACTCAGCACGTTATTTGGATGAAAACTAAGTCGTATAATATACAAGTAATTTAAAACATGACCTGTTACCTGATCTATGTATACCAAGTGGTTCCCTACATTATTACTGGACGTGTGCAGGTTAAGAAGTTCCATGAATGCAAATGTCACAAGGTGACGAATTCAGCAGAACTAATTTCTGCTGGAGCTGTGTTCCCCCGGGACGATATCAACGACACACCGTGCCGGTTCCGCTTGTTGTCAGTTGCCATGACAGTGGCAGCTGATTAGACAAGCGGTACCAGGTGCGGGTGTTTGGTGTGAGGATTGGCGATAGGGCGACGTGGCCTAAAGAAGCAGTTAAAAGGAAAGGGAAGATGCATTTGAGGGTGGTACTCCCCCGTGAGAAATTATTCCTTTGGCAATGGCTCGCTGGGATCTTTAGAGAGGGCTGTGAGGATTTGGCTGGATTAAGGGTGCAACGATTTGTGAGGATACAACCTGGAAACGTAAACTGGATGTGAAGTGAGTGAATTGTGGAGATCGAGTCAAGACTGGAGAACGCCATCATTCTGGAGAGGAAGATAAGTAATGAAACACTGGATCTGTGTGAATGCATGTCTTGCACTGAGTTGAATAAGGAATTGTGAAGTGTATTGATCACGAGTTTAATTGTCACTTAAGAGTGTGAGCTGAGTCATAATTGAAATCCTGATATCTTCTCCTGAGTGTGAGACAGTATTGAAGACGCTGTTTTCCATGCTGTGAGAAGTCATCTGCATCTCTTCATCTCCTGAGTGCTGATTCAGCATAACAGTGGAAGAATTGATCATTGTGTGAGTGCTGGCCTTATTGCACTGAGAGTGAGAGTGGCTATGCAGTGCCCGAATTGAAGTGTCACACAGTATTGGACTTGACGTGAATTTGCAGTGTGTGGATGTATGTGTATGTGCCAGTATTCCCCAGTTCATATTCTCGCCCAGTGTTTGCTGAACCAAAACCTCAGTGTTGAATGTGCATGCTCGCTCCGGCTACAAGTCCCCGTTCGATACTGAAGAGAAGTGTGCTTGCCCTGTATAACTTGTTCTGTATATTTAAATAGAAGATTCTTCTGCTACTGCCTTCTTGTGTGGTGCCTGTCTGAAGGAGGGACACACCCTAGCCTCAGCGCTGTCTGCTTAGAGCAACACAATTCAGCCGTAAGTAGGGCTGGGCGATATGGACCTAAAGTCATACCCTGATATATTTAGGCTGAATATTGATGTATGATATATATCGCAATATTTTTCCCGTGAGAGCAAATGTTCAGTCAAAGCCAAATATGAGTCACAAGTAGCCTAGTTTTATTGAAACAAGCTATTTCAGTGAACAGGTGAAAAATCAAATTAATAAATAATTAAAAGGTTTCTTCACCTAATTCACAATTAAATGCTTAGCTGTTCACTTAACAAGAAAATGTAAACATAAATACTGTATCACAGGAGTACCTTTTTTTATTATTATTATTTTAATTTTCTTTATCAAAGCTTCATAAGGTGGATGTGGGAAAATGAAGTTTGCAATGAGCTTTTTCGCAGTGTTTCCTCTAGGCATTTTCCCGCTGTGGTGGCAGGGATATTCCCATGACCACACTCCCTTGCCTCCGGTGTTTAAACCTGCCTAAATATTATAAAATGAAAGGCTCCAATTTAGAGCGGCAAATCGATTATGTGCTTCCCGTGCACAAAACGAGGCACTTGAAGCAACGCGAAGTCACAGTGTACAGGCGCAGCGCTTCACATTTAAAAGTTTAAGCACAAAGTAAAGAAATATTTGATGCTTAGTATATTATATCTGCAACAGTTTATTGAGCCTTTTCTTTTAACAGTTTTAAATTTCAGTTACAGTGCGCATGAAGAACAATTAATAGTGCTCTCTACTCCAGTGCTGTAATAACAGACACCCAGGAGAAAGGAATATGATTTCGAAAGCGCTATAAACTCCAGTAAGATAGTCATTTTATGAAAACCATATAAATATATCTACAAATAAAGTATAATAATGGGAACATTGATCTTGTAGAGAGTTTCGTCATGTTACTGTTGTAACAGAACGCGACGCTCTGTTTGAATGCTGAATGGAGAATGACAGAGGAGAGATTTCCATTAACTTAACGACTTAAATATTAATTTTATGCTATTGAATGACTTTAGAAGTCTTGGAATATTGTGCAAAAACTTTATGGTGGTTTACAATATTTGTTGTGCCTTTAGTGGGGCTAACAATAACACAAGAGTGTGTGCACAATACCGAACTTCACTGAGAAGCTGCTGCAGCCGGGGTGGAATGATGTTTGGTGTGGCGGCCGCGGGAGAAAGACTGTTGAGGAAACACCGTTCCGGGTTATCGATGGCTTGTGGAGTTTGCAGGTTTCCATGCGGGGAGCAGTGCAGTGAGCTCCGGTGGGCAGCTTGCTTGGAGCAAGGATCAGAGCGCATATTTGAACTATATCGATATATGCTATATGGTCTAATTCCATATCGCATTTAAAAATATATAGATATATTTTTTATATCGATATATCGCCCAGCCCTACTGAAAACCATACTTGGGTCGGCCACATTGGGGCAACCAGAAGTAGACTGATGCCCTCTTGACGGGCCCTTGGGACAGGAACCAAGTTTTTTTCCATATTAACAGAGAACGAAGGCATCTGCATGTTACTTTGATCATACGGAACGGATTCCCCTTGGGGGAAAATCCCTTGGCTCTCAGCCACCACTGAAGTGGCCTCATGTGTAAAAGGCCCAAATGTATAATGTTGGATGCTGCTGCCATGAGGTCCAGCAGTCTTTGAAATTGCTTTACAGTGATGGCCTGGCCTAGCTTTATCCCGGACACCATGGCCAGGATGGATTCGATACGAGCGGGAGACATACGTGCCCGCATTGTAACCAAATTACATTTAATGCCCAGAAAAGCAGTCTTCTGAGCTGGGTCCAACCACTGATCTATATAGAATGACTGGATAGCTCATGACGTCATAAACAGTGAAGCCACCACGCCGCCATATTGTGATTCCCTAGTGAGCTCACGCGTTCTATTGAATCAATAGGAAATTGTATGATTTGACTGAGAAAACATTGCATACCGGGACACCGTTTTTAAATCTAAAGTCTCTCTGAACAGCCTTACAATGCAAACATCCTAAGCATTTAAATGGGTATTTGTTTAAAGTCAAAAATTATTCCTGCTTATTAAAAAATAAGTATATGTGCATTGTGAACTTAAAATATAGCTCTTTCGGATTGTGTTTTACATATAGATCTGTTCAAGTATTTGATTAGTTAGCAAATACATGTTCAGAAAATGAATATACAAATTGTATGGGTTAATGTACGCCTGTTTCACCTCTTATTTACCCATAAACTGCACACGTCTGCGGCGCGTTCGGCTGTGACAAGGCTACCGGAGTTGATCGCGCCCAGCTGTCCACTCTAGTCATCAATGCATGCGAAACCAGTCGCGACGCGGCGCTTTGCTAAAGATAGGCGCCAAGTCTTTTTTCGACGGACACCGGTGTCGCACCGTAAAAACACTGTCAATTTCAAAATAAACATCCTGTGCAGACTCAGTTGTATTGCACACCGATATGCTATCCTTGGTAGAAACCATTGTTTAAGGTAAAACCCCCAAAATCAAGAAAAAACAAGTCGGAGGTCATTCCCGCATCCAGTCTATTTCTGCTGTGCTGCAGGCGCTGAAATAAGTGACAGCGGTTAATAGAATAAGTGCTTCGTGGTCAAACTGAACACGGATTGACATGAAAATATAGTAAACAAACACATTTAATTAAAATAATAATAAGTAATGCATTGAATAATATGATTATTGGGTTTAAACTTGAATACGTCTGTGAAAGAATGCATAGTAGACTATAAACGTTTTTTAAACAACACAGAAATATTGACATATGTGCATATGAATTACTATATATTGCCTTAAATTACAACTTGTGGGCAGTTTTTTGTAGATCCTTTTTTTTTTTTTGCGCAGCGGGTCATCTTAAAAGTGCCGTCGGAGCTGTTACCTCTGTATAACAGCTGTTGGAGCCCTCTGCTGGTAGGGAATCGTAAGATGGCGATGGCTTCACTGCCTAGTGGCAGTTTAGAACGTCATGAGCTATCCAGTCATTATATAGATCAGTGGGTCCAACACATTATTCTTAGTGTTGAGTCTCAACCCCTGTTTCTAAATTTGGCCAAGGACGACATCTCAATGCTGAACTGCCATTTCTCGAGACTGGGCCAATATGAGCCAGTCGTCAATGTAATTCAGTATACGAATGCCCTGAAGCCTCAGTGGAGCCAGAGACGCATCCATACACATACACATAAACATGCGGCCAGAGAGTGCTAGGCCAAACGGAAGAACCCGATATTGGTATGCTTTGCCCCCGAAAGTAAACCTCAGGAACCTCCTGTGACATGGAAGGATGCAGACATGAAAAATAGACAACTTTTAGATCTTCAGAAGCCTTAGATCTAAAATTGGCCTAAGTCCGCCATTCTTCTTTGAAACTATAAAGTACCGGCTGTAAAACCTGGACTCCGTCTGGTAAGGGAACACTTTCTATGGCCCCTTAATTTCAGTAGAGTCTGCACCTCTTGTTCCATAACCCGAGCCTGTTCTGGAACCACTGCAGTCAGTACGAACCCAACAAACTTGGGAGGTCGGTGACCGAACTGCAATCTGTACCCATATTCAAAAATATTCAGGGCCCATATAGATGTATTCGAAAGGGAACCAGCCCCTTGAGACCGGCCTCGGGTGTTTTTCGAGCACTACTAGATTTTGTGACCATAGTCGGTGCCCGGTTGCGAGCTCTTTGGGCAAACGCCACGGTGTGCGTTTGTTGGAAATCTATATAGTACACTACATTAGGACCTCTTTCCCGAAGCCCTCTTTGCCTGATGGACGACCCTCAGGTCACCCTTCTGGCTGGAAGACTTCGGTTGAGAGCGCTTTCTCTGTTGCCAGGCTCCCACAGGAGGGGCTCTAGAGGCAACGCTCTCCTACTGCTCTTGCCGATGGGAGGAGCTGATTGACGGCTGAGATACTGTTGGAACGCCGTTGACTTTTTTTTTTTTTTGACTTCCAAAAACCTGATGACGACTCAGAGAACGGGCCAGAAAGTGATAGCGGAGCTATCTCTCTTTCATACCAGACAGATTTAGCCACAGATGTCTCTCCAAAGCCACCATAGCTGCTACATAGAGCTATGGCACTTGTACTGTCCTCCAATTGGTGTTCTTAACCAAGATTAGACAGCCAGCCAAACTCCCAGTCTGAATGTAGCTTCTTAGCTCCGTTTAATACAGACTCTTGTTGAGCATGAAGACATGAACAAAGGAGTAAAACTGAAAATAAGCACAAAATATACAGTAAGGTAAAGTTGTCTCTTGTCTCTCGTACAAATGCCAACAAAGCTTAATTACAATGAACTGTAATGTCTCAGTAAACAATGTTCACGGATTGAAATCAAAGATTTACACTCATGGTTTTAAATCAACATGAAATCGTCACAACTCTATTATTAGAAATAGTGTAAAGCAGAAAATATATAAACTACTTACAGGCAGTTCTTGCTAAGGAGAAATCTAAACATAACAGAGGACAGTTGCAGCTGGAACGATCTTCACCATGTGCTTTGACTAATAAACTAACTTCCTGATTCAGCCTGCAATACCATACTTGGCCGCTAGAGGTCCTATTTACTCTAACAAGGACAATACCCAAAGGGCAGAACACTCCCCGCTTGGTGTTTATGACACCACAGTCCATATTGCTACAATGTAGCACAAACTTTAAATCAGTTGACAGTGAAAGTAGGACGACTTCTGTAACAGGCCTTGTGAAGAACTTTGAAGTGCTTTGAGCAGAGGTCCTCAAACTAACTGTTCGTACCTTTCCATCTTGGCTATAAATAGCAGAAGTGACCACTGCCATAGGCCATGTATTGCGTGCAGCTTGGTTATCCTTCAATAAGACATTATACCCTTCTTGCAAGTTGCAGCGTGTCTCATTTCCTGTGACTCTGTAGGGTTGACAGGTACTCCATTTTCCATCGGAGCCAAAACTCATTTGCAAGGGCCTGTACTTGTCTCCACTGCTTGAGAAGAAGATCCTTCTCACCAAATTCCCTGTTGATGATAGCTGAAACTTCAGCCATAAGCGTGCACAAGACCTCATGGGAGAAAGCAGTATGTTCTCTTAGTAGGATACAGTCAAGAATTCTGCGGGCCACTCCAATAATTTCCTTCCCAAGAACCTCCTCTGTGTGAAGAATGAGGAGGGTTGAACTCCCAGGAACAGCCCTGCTCACTCAAATATCTGAAAACTTTTTCCTCCTGATGCAGCTTGTTCAGTCCTAGCTCTTTACTTGCTCCCACAAAGTTTGTGCCGCAATCAGACCTTAGCTGCTTTGCGGGTCCTTGAATGGCGAAGAATCGCCTCAGAGCGTTGATGCAGCTGGAAGCATCCATTGATTCGAGGACCTCAATATGCACCGCTCTTATGCTCATATGCAAGTAAACAATATTGCCCAGCGCTTGCTCTCTGTATGTCCACCGCGTCTCGCTCTGACCATCCAAGGTCCAAAAACGTCCAATCACACATAGGTAAACGGGGGATTTATGTTTAAGCGCTCAGGAGGTAAGTCTGCCATAATTTGTTCCTCCATTTTCCCATGGAGCTTACGGCAAGTAATGCAGTGATGTAGGACTGAGCTAATCATCCTTTTTCCTCCAATAATCTAGAAACCAGTCCTTCTCAAGGCTCCCTCTGTAAAATGACGCCCTTGATGTTCTACCATCTCATGGTAGTGACGCACTAACAGAATGGAGATGTGGTTGTGCTTGGTTAGAACCAAGGGGTTCTTCTCATTGGAACTTAAAGGAGAATTTTTCAACCTTCCTCCAATTCTGATCAACCCTTGGTCGAGAATGGGATCAAGTTTTAAGAGAGGGCTGTTCTGTGGTAGGGATTTCTTTTCAGAAAGGGCTACATATTCCATAGGAAAGCTCTCATGTTGAGTTGCTCTCAAAATGACATACTCTTGTGATGTTCGAAGTTTCTTGCACCAATGCCACCCTGCATGTTCTCCGCAACCACTCTTGGATTTGATCGTGTGAACGATGTGGATCAAAAGTGCAACAGCTCTTAAAAGGGTTGTCCAGGTAAAGAATCTTTCGAATCGTTCTGTCCCTAAGCCATTACGTCCAATTTGTGTGCAGTAGCTGAGGACATCACATCTTATCTCAACATTGCATTCTGGACAGATAAGTTTGTAGGATTCAGGCTCTTCCTGCAAACATCTATATGGTTTGGAGAGGAATGGTGGTCCCTTGAGCCATGTTGAATTATTGAGTTGAGATGCAGCAACTCCTCTAGAAGCATGATCGGCTGGGTTGAGCTCAGACGGTACATAAACCCATTGCTCTGGCCTTGAATATTGGCGAATTCGTTGAACTCTGTTATGCACATACATATAAAAACGCTTTTCTCAATGTGTATGTACCCTAAAACTACCTTGCTATCACAGTAGAATCTTACAGAATGCAATCTGAAATCCATCTCATGGCGAATCAGGTCGGCAATTTCAACTGCCAATACTGCAGCACAGAGTTCGAGACGCGGAATAGTAGGTTTATGTTGTGGTGCTAGTTTGGCTTTACCCAAGACAAATCCACCGCACCAATTGCTTTAGTGGAGACGTCAGAGAAAATGCACAGTTCTACATGTTTTGCCTCAGAGAGGGAGATTGAAGAATAGGTACGAGGAATATGCAGTCACTTCAGGTACTGAAGGGAGTCTTGCCATGTTTCCCATTCTCCTCTCTTTTCTTCAGGAAGTAAATCATCCCATTCTGAGGTGTGGTTCGAGAGTTCCCGTAGTAGAGCTCTGCCTTGTATGGTGACTGACTATGCCGAGTGGATCAAAGATACTGTTTACAGTGGACAGCACGCCACGTTTTGTGAATGGTTTGCCGACAGATGACACATCGTAGGTGAAGGTGTCGCCTGATGTCTCCCAACACAACCCAAGAGTCCGCTGTATAGGAGGAACTTCACCACCAAGGTCTAAATCCTTTATAGTCTTAGCGTGTTCCTCTTGAGGAAAGGCTTGCATAACAACTGGACTATTTGAGGCAATCTTGTGCAAACGAAGGTTCAATTCTGCTTAAGATGCTTGTCTTCTTTGAAGGAGACTCACTGCCTGATCGTCAGTAGGTAGGGACACAATCATCCCATCATCCACATAGAAGTGTCTTTCCACGTACTGTCGAGTATCTGAGCCATGCACCTTGTCACCCTTGCTAGCAGCTCGTCTTAGCCCATAAATGGCAACGGCCGGAGAAGGGCTATTGCCAAAAACATGTACCCTTATCCACTACTCCATGACATCCTTTGTTGGGTCGCTGTCTCTGAACCAGAGGAACCTAAGAAAGTTACGATGATCCTCTCTAACATTTGTTGGATGTCAGCTGTGATGGCTACGGGTTCCTTACGGAATCGAAGGAGGACTCCCAGCAAGTTATTGTTCAAGGCCTGAGATCAAGGCCTGTTAACAAGACGTTATTGAGGGAGATGCCATGATGTTGGGCGCTGGAGTCAAAAACAACCATGATTTGATCTGGCTTTTTTGAGTGGTAAACCCCAAAGATCGGCAGAAACCAACACTCCTCTCCATCCTTTTGTGGTGGTGCGGGTTCAGCATGGTCGTTCTCCAGAATTTCCTTCATGAAAGAGACAAACTGTATTTCCATCTCTGACTTCTTTGTAAGAGTAAGCTGCAGAGAATGAAATCTATTAAGAGCATGAACATGATTGTTGGGAAGTATTTGTCTTGGCTCTCTGAAGGGCAATGGGGCGACCCAACTGTTTCCCTCGTCCTTGTAAACCTCTGAATTCATGATCCTTAAGAATTCTGTGTCCTCAATGGACGGGGCCAGATTATTATCGTTCTCGGTTCTTTGGAACACATCATAACCAAGGCTCTTGTCTGAGGTTTTGTACATGACGTTTTTGCATGCTCCGAGGATAATACCCCTAGGCTCCCCGCTGTAAGGAGCTTCCTCTTTCAGGTTCATGTAACTGGTGCAGGGTGAAAGGTAAGTAGTGCGACCATTCTCTAATATATTGGTCCTGAACGTGCTCACACTATCCCAGCCAACATTTGTATGTGGGGCCCATATGGGTATGAAATGGGCTGAAAAATGGGCCCCATGTAGGATTGTCCGCGGGTTACATAATGGCCCCATGTTAATTGCCCAGATAAATTTCATGTTGGATTGCACTTGGTACTACGCCGGACCCAAGTGGGCAACATGCACAAGACCCATCTCGGTCCCAGCTTTAACCCAGCCGATATTTATATGTGGGGCCCATGTGGGTTTGAAATGGGCTGAAAAATGGGCTTTGATTGGGATTGTCCGCGGGTTACATAATGGCCCCATGTTAATTGCCCAGATGAATTTCATGTAGGATTGCACTTGGTACTAGGCCGGACCCAAGTGGGCAACATGCACAAGACCCATCTCGGTCCCAGCTTTAACCCAGCCGATATTTATATGTGGGGCCCATGTGGGTTTGAAATGGGCTGAAAAATGGGCTTTGATTGGGATTGTCCGCGGGTTACATAATGGCCCCATGTTAATTGCCCAGATGAATTTCATGTAGGATTGCACTTGGTACTAGGCCGGACCCAAGTGGGCAACATGCACAAGACCCATCTCGGTCCCAGCTTTAACCCAGCCGATATTTATATGTGGGGCCCATGTGGGTTTGAAATGGGCTGAAAAATGGGCTTTGATTGGGATTGTCCGCGGGTTACATAATGGCCCCATGTTAATTGCCCAGATGAATTTCATGTAGGATTGCACTTGGTACTAGGCCGGACCCAAGTGGGCAACATGCACAAGACCCATCTCGGTCCCAGCTTTAACCCAGCCGATATTTATATGTGGGGCCCATGTGGGTTTGAAATGGGCTGAAAAATGGGCTTTGATTGGGATTGTCCGCGGGTTACATAATGGCCCCATGTTAATTGCCCAGATGAATTTCATGTAGGATTGCACTTGGTACTAGGCCGGACCCAAGTGGGCAACATGCACAAGACCCATCTCGGTCCCAGCTTTAACCCAGCCGATATTTATATGTGGGGCCCATGTGGGTTTGAAATGGGCTAAAAAATGGGCTTTGATTGGGATTGTCCACGGGTTACATAATGGCCCTATGTAAATTGCCCAGATGAATTTTATGTAGGATTACACTTGGTACTAGGCCGGACCCAAGTGGGCAACATGCACAAGACCCATCTCGGGCCCAGCTTTAACCCAGCCGACATTTGTATGTGGGTCCCATGTGGCTTTGAAATGAAAAGTGGGCTCTGTATGGGATTGTCCGTGGGTTCCATAATGGTGCCATGTAAATCGCCCAGGTGGGTTTCATGTAGGATCGCACTTATAAACAGGTGGGCCCCAACTGGGCCACATGCACAAGACCTATCTTGGTCCCAGCTTTAGTTTTTTGTGGGTACTACAAGGTTACTATATGGGCTGAAATATGGGCTTTAAGTGGGTTTGTCCATAGGTTCCATGCTGGCCCCAGCAACTTGCCAGCAAAAGCTGGAATTCAGGATACAGGATTTCACAGGGCTTTAGGTGGGGCCCAACTAGGAATCATATGCATGTGGCCCAATTAGGGATCATCTGGGCTCCATCTAAATGAGTAGCAACACCACACAAACAAGTTTTAAAGCATTAGAGCACACAGTGATATTGAAATATTTTCAATTTTATTAAAATTACTCATCATCATATTATGCTATATTCTGAAATTCCAGGGACAATATTTAAAGAAGCAGATTTATGTCAGATTAAAGAGTATCTATTTAATACCTATTTGTTAAAATACATATTTTGAACCTGTATTTGACCCAGTCTTTACTGAACATTTGAACAGGATATAAATTGGTGACAGTTAGAAGAAGCAGCAACTATACAGTACATTTATCAGTACAGCTTACACTGCAGACAGTCATTTGCGCATCTAGACACTCTCCTCCTCCATCTCTTGTCCTGGACTATTTTGAGAGTTCCCTCTCAGTTCCTTGCCAGTTGATCTGTGTTGTCTTCTTAAGAGCCTCTGCAAAACATTTTTTTTTTTTTTTTTTTAGGGATTTTGATTTTAGAAAAACCATGTTACTTACACGTCACAATACCTTATGACAGAATAACAATTTCTACTCAGGATAATAAAAAAAACAGCAAAAAAATTATATAGGAATGGTGACGGTTTTGGAATGTCACTGGAAGGGCATTTAGGAAATCAATAAAAAACAGTTTATAAAGTATGCATAATAAGTATAATGATTTATGATTACTTTTAAAGTAAAATTAGGAATGCTCCGATCAATCGGCCAGATATTAGGGTTAGGTTAACTAAGTAAGTAAGTAAAAGTTTATTTATATAGCACCTTTCACAGGTACAAGGCAACAAAGTGCCTTACAACAAAAACATTAATATCATAAAATACACACAATAAAAGCATAGACAGTACATGACCATATCATGTAACACAGGTACCTAATTAAAAGCCTGAACAAATAAATGAGACTTTAGTCTGCATTTGAAGGCATCAACAGAGTCAAAAGAGCGCATATACAGTGGGAGGGGGTTATTAAACGCCTTCTGAAGCAAAGCCATGAGTTTGTGTAAGAAAAATATTCGGTAACGCTTTAGATTACAGCCCGGAATGTACTATGTAATTAAGAGGAATTTACAGTGTAACTTTCTGCAATTATAGTGTACCTATAAAGGACTTGCATGTAAGTATATGGGTAAAGTTTTGGGAATAATGGGGTAACAACCAGGAGAATTAAAAATATATATTAATACTGTAAGTATTATAGAAATAAGGGTTACTTATTCTACTATTATGATACAACAGTCTTACATTTGGGAGCAATTTAGCGAGTACATACACTGCAAACCTTTTTGTAAAAATTGTGTATCAATACTGTATAGGCTTTTTTTAAAGGACAGGGTACATATATAGGCATTTATACAATTCTTTAATATTTTTAAAAAAAATTATAGCAAAAGTGCAGATGTTTAAGTTTTGGCTAACATGTTTCAAGGCAAGAAAAGCTAAGACTATTGCAATTTTTTTTAAATACTGGGACATATATTTTGTTTGATGTGGTTACAGGGTAAGTGGTGCTTGTATAATAAATAAAGGTTTCCAAGTCAGTGATATAAAACTGTGTATGTATTTTTATTGTACTTACCCTGTAACTACATGGAACAAGGGGGTAACAAGCACCACCACATGAAACAAGTGTATCTTTCCCCAATATTTAAGCAAAAGTTGCAATAGTTTTTGTTTCAGTGCACTTATGTAAAAAAGATGACTTTATAAATGCATATGTACCCTGTAATTTTTTTTAAAAGCCTGTAATTTTAGAGTAGGTATTGGTTCACCTTTATTTCAAAAAGGTACGCAGTGTACAATTTTCTGGTGAAATTGCTCCCAAATGTAAGATTGTTATCACAATAGTAGGATAAACACCCTTTAGTCCTTTAATACTTACAGTATAAATAATTGTTTAATTCTCCTGGTTGTTACCTCCTTATTCCCCAAACTTAATATATTGTTCCTTTATACTTATATTGTAAGTATGTTATAGGTACACTATAATTACCAAAGGTTACGCTGTTAAATCGCTTTAATTACGCAGTACTTTCCAGGCTGTAATCTAAAGCATTATCAAATATTCATATTTAAAACTTTATTAAATAAAATAACCAGCTTCCGGCCAAGCGAACATACAGATTGCACTTAAGTGTAAAGTGCAACTTATGTGGTTTTAAGTTGATATTTACTCTACACCATTATGCACTACGCTACTTCTGACGTCACAAATTGACCTATGGCTAAGCCATTCAGTCAAACACGATGAGCAGTGCGCACCTAACCTAATACACTCGGACATTCTCTGCTTCCACGTCCATTGAAATGCATTGCAGTTAGTCAGTTTTCATTAGGTTTTTTTGTCATTTTAAGTTTAAAATGGTCAAACGGTGTGCATGGGGTACATACAACTCCGACACTAGGTTCCCGAGAGACTGGGCGACGGTGTGTATTTCTTTACCCTTTCCCAAGCCACTTCTCAACAGAGATAAGTGTCTGCTCTGGATTAAGTTATGCGATTAAGTCATGCGCCGCGGTAGACCACAACAACAACTAAAGTTAGCCTTCTAGTTGCTTTGTACATCATGTCACTTAGCTTAATTAACGTATCTGTAAATAACCGAGATAACAAATGTTAACAATGTTGTGCTGAATGATTCATGTAAATACTGTAGCACCAAACGGTGATGGCAACGATATGCGGTATATCACGTTTACATTGTGACCTGTAAATTACATTTTTGCCTGGAGCTGAAGCTTTTCATCGACCTTCTCAACAATAAAATTATTAATATAACCCTCCAATGCATAGTTAAGGCCCTTAAGGTGACTTTGAGATGATATATAATATTTTTGTCTCCAAAAATCACCAATTGCCTCCTGTAAAATGTCTGCCATAGCGCCTGTCCCCGAATGTTGACTGTTTGTCCAAGTGAGTGGAGGGGGCGTGGCTTAGCCACAGGTCAATTGCATAAGTTTGCAAGTAGGCTGCTTATGGCCATTTAGTTGGAAGCTAGTTGTTTTACTTTAAAAAGTTTGAATATGGATATTTTTCAAACAAAATTTTTGCTTCAGAAGGCCTTTATTAACCCCCCTGGAGCCGTGTGGAGTTTATGATGGATGGATGCACTTTTTTGAGCTTTTTTAAACTAATAGTTGCAATCCACTGCCATTACGAAACTTGGAAGCGTCAGGGTGTTTATTAATAAAATTCTGATTGTATTTGTCTGAAAGAAGAACGTGGGCTAATATACACCAAAGGATGGCTTGAGGGTGAGTAAATCATGGGCTAAATACTCTAATTAAATTATGTAAAATCTAATTTTGAAAAATTTATTAAATTAAGTACAATCAAAACACCTCAACAAGGTTAATAAATCCATACCGGAAGTGACAGTACAATGTAGTAGATAAAGAGCAATCCTCCACCAAATTGCCAGTACTCATCTGGATCCTTGGTCAATCTGGGATGGGGTGGGGTGATGCGTCCTTAACAATATTAAAACAAAACGTATCAATATCGTACCAACATTTGCCATTATAAAACATTCAGAGAACATGAAAAATAGCCCAATAGCTCCCCGGTCTCCACTGTGTGTGTTTAATACTCACTGCTGTGTGTGTGTGTGCACTTGAATGGATGAAATGAAGAGCACAAATTCCGAGTTTGGGGACACATGTCACATCACATCAATTAAAGCTTTAAAAAAAGAAATTGCTACTCCAAAATCAAACAAACCATCAAACAATTTTACCTGTAGCCACATTTATCCTGTTATGACACGTCTGAGGGTCTTTCCCTTGATGTTCTTCCGTGAACTAAATAAAGGGCTCATGATGGTGACATGTTCTCCTTTCTTTGTCACTTTAGAGGAAGAAAGACATAAAGATAATTAGTTACTCAGATTTGTCACTGGTAGAGGATATGACTTTTGATGATGAGTATAATACTTTTGACAACATAATATATTAATCCCAATGTAAGGTTTAGAAGCAATGGTTAAAACTGACTTACATAATGAAGTTGATAATCATGCCGTGGTGGATTTGTCTCTGTTGGGTGCCTGCTCTCCCCCCAAAAATCTTCTTCCAGTGCTTGATATATAAAAATAATAAAAAAATAAACAAATCTCTTATCATTAGCAGTTATCAGTTTTTTAAGAGGTGATGTCAAAATATTTAGAAACGGGCATCTACTAAAATATAAGAGATTTAACGTTAGACCAATAACATTTCTCAACTCTTCTGTAGATTCCAGTGTTTCAGAGAGTAAATGACCGTTTTATCAGTCAAATCATATTTATATAGCGCTTTTCACAATATATCAGTCACTTTACTCATTTGGATTCTACTTCCCTAGTAAATAAATAAATAACTTCTACCAGAATATATTAGAACACATTTCATACTAATTATACTTCAATTTCATTAACATAATGACACATCACCTAAAAAGACTTTATTACACAATGAACATTTTATATATATATATATATATATATATATATATATATACGACAAAAAAATAAAGTAATAACGTTACCACTATTAAGTGTACCAAAAGTATATTTGCAATAGTTCCACTTTAGCACAATCAAATACACTTACTCAGAAGCACTAACGTTGCTTTCAGATAAATATGGTTAGCTACCCGTTATGTTAACGTTACAAACACAACTGCAGGTAACTTAGTAGCCTACGTCCGTTATCCGTTTATAAAACTCTCGTATGTAACGTTAACGTTAAGTTACACAGAACATTTCTGGGTAGTTAATGAACTCCATTCACATACGTTTTGTTTATCTGCATATTCAACCATGAACTATAACACTCTCATCCACTTATTTGAATGTAATACCTAAACGTTTATATTTTTCTAAAGTGATAGTGGAGACAGAAAAATGTTCTCTTACCTGATCGCCAATATTGCAGGATCTCACGCATCCAGTCTGAGCGTCTTCTGTGTGTTCACATCTTCTGTTCTCCTTCGTTTAGGCTACATGTCACATCGCAAATTAGTTCAAAATAATAATTGAAAGACCGAGTAATCTTGCTGAGCAGCCGTCGTCATCAACTCAAATGTATTTGATTTTTCAAACTTGACCAGTAAAAAGGCGCGCACAGTTGTCATTGGCCAGTTAGATAGATGACAGTCAGATTAACCAATCATGATCAAACAAGCTGAAACAACCGAAGTTACGACGTCACTCTGTAGGCCAAAACGCAGAAGTGAATTTGCATTTTAGCATTACAGTTCCCTCGCTCTAAAGCCTATGGGTTTTTTGAATGGGTTTTTGCTAAATCTCCTGAAATAAGGTCTCTGGTGAACAGAGCCTCTAAATATTTTCACGTTTTGATCTATGACATAGAACACACAATTATAACCTGCGTGTGTTTTTTTTTTAAACTTTATTGTGTCTGATTGTGTTTTTTAAAATCTTTATATATGCTTCAAAATGTATATAAATTTTGGATTAACTTGTAAAGATTATCTTGCTAGACAGAACGTGTAAGGGTCACAACCCTCTGTTAAACACAGATCTTATTTTTTGCGATTTTCCAAAAGTCTATGGGGAAAATGCATTGCTTTTTTACCGAGGGAACCCATGCGCCGCTAGCTTCCGGGTTGTCCTACAAAGTGACGTCATCACTTCGGCACTCTATTGTTTCAGTGGTAATGATTAAAAAAAAAAAAAAAAGTGGTAATGATTTTTTTTTTTTAAGAAATCCGTGTTTAATTTAATTTGTAGGCTATATTATTTGATTACTGTTTTTATGAAAGTGTGTGAATAAAAATGTAATCCTGCAAGCTAAACTTTAGGCACACACACAAAATTGTAAACCCCAAACAAAATCGCACAAAGCAAAAAAAGTTTATTCTGCACTTGTTGAGATTGAAATTATATCCATTATTTTTATTATTGTTAATAATATACTGATTCTATTTCAACACAAATTTATATTTTTGAAGTGGTGTTTTGATCAAAATATCATAAAATGCTACAATAATAATTAGAAATTAATAATTAGAAATAATAATAATTTAAATGTTATGGATTTCTTGAAGACATGACATGATTCAACAAACAGATAAAAAATTCAACTGTTTAGCATTAAAATGTTACATTGTGTACATTGTGTGCATTCTGTACTCGCTGCAAATGTGATTTTTGAATTTAGTTTTGATTTTCCCTTCAAACACTGCATGTTGCATTCTAACTTTTTTTACTTGGGCTATTTCATCATCTGGACTGAGTCTCTTTCAATAATCAAAACCCTAACCCTAACCCCAATATTTAAAATCTCTAGAATTACATTGTCACTAACTGACTGACCAGAAAACTCTTGAGTATTTCCATTGAATAAGGGCATTTGGCTGATGCTAGGGGTTTGATTTATTCTAGCCATCTCAAGTCATTAGAATATTTTGATAGATAAGTAGCTTCTGTAACCCGTTCTTCATATTGTACAGTGACCATTTTCGGGATATTTTGAACCATTTGTATAACTATATTGAGATAAGCATATTGCAGTAACTCAGAAGTTTGCAGTAACAAAATTAAACCACTAAAAGTTGACACTTTGAGTTTGAATATTTAGTGTCAATGATTAGGGTTGGAACTAATATCTGCTGAACGCCAACACAGGACTGGATTTGAAGAGCCGTGGCCTATACTGTATCCACATACCAATACTATTGCAACAGTATTGGGACACCCATCCAAGTTATTGAATGGGGGTGTTTCAATCACTTCCATGGCCACAGTTGTATAAAATCAAGCACCTAGGTATGCAGGTGCTTCTACAAACATGTGTAAAAACATAGGTTGCTTTCAGGAGCTCAGTGAATTCAAGCGTGGTACCATGATAGGTTTCCACCTGTGGAATAAGTCCATTTGTGAAATTTCCTCACTACTAAATATGGTCAACTGTTAGTGGTATTTTAACAAGGATTATACTGTAAATCATAAATATACTGTATATAAATGTTTTAATGATTGCACAGATATGTTTTTTTTACAAGTGTATAGTTTATGAAGTCATTTACAGATGCACAATTTATATTTATTCCATAGTTCATTATATTCACAATTATACTTGTATATATTTCCGCATTAAGGATCCATATAGAGATTACTTATGTGGAAACTACTTTGGGCCCATGTAGGCAGCCTTTATATGGGACTGTTTGTGTTTGCCCATGTCTGACCCATGCGGTTTATCAAAATGGGCCCCATATATTTTTCACATTCAGAACCCATATAGAGATTACTTATGTGGAAACTACTTTGGGCCCATGTAGGCAGCCTAAATGGGACTGTTTGTGTTTGCCCATATCTGACCCATGCGGTTTATCAAAGTGGGCCCCATATGTTTTTCCCATTCAGAACCCATAGAGATTTACCTATGAGAGGAACTACCTTGCTTGGGCCCATGTAGGCAGCCTAAATGGGACTGTTTGTGTTTGCCCATGTCTGACCCATGCGGTTTATCAAAATGGGCCCCATATATTTTTCACATTCAGAACCCATATAGAGATTACTTATGAGGGAACTACCTTGTGGCCCATGTAGGCAGCCTATATGGGACTGCTTGTGTTTGCCCATATCTGACCCATGCGGTTTATCAAAATGGGCCCCATATATTTTTTACATTCAGAACCCATATAGAGATTACTTATGAGGGAACTACCTTGGGCCCATGTAGGCAGCCTATATGGGACTGTTTGTGTCTGCCCATGTCTGACCCATGCGGTTTATCAAATGGGCCCCATATATTTTTTACATTCAGAACCCATATAGAGATTACTTATGAGGGAACTACCTTGTGGGCCCATGTAGGCAGCCTATATGGGACTGCTTGTGTTTGCCCATATCTGACCCATGCGGTTTATCAAAATGGGCCCCATATATTTTTCACATTCAGAACCCATATAGAGATTACTTATGAGGGAACTACTTTGGGCCCATGTAGGCAGCCTATATGGGACTGCTTGTGTTTGCCCATATCTGACCCATGCGGTTTATCAAAATGGGCCCCATATATTTTTCACATTCAGAACCCATATAGAGATTACTATGAGGGAACTACTTTGGGCCCATGTAGGCAGCCTATATGGGACTGCTTTGTGTTTGCCCATATCTGACCCATGCGGTTTATCAAAATGGGCCCATATATTTTTTTTACATTCAGAACCCATATAGAGATTACTTATGAGGGAACTACCTTGAGCCCATGTAGGCAGCCTATATGGGACTGCTTGTGTTTGCCCATATCTGACCATGCGGTTTATCAAAAATGGG
>NW_024121132.1:911012-946012 GCF_016745375.1 Pimephales promelas
CACCCCGACCCCTCTGAAAAAGGTCTTAAGATTTTAATAATAAATAATAATAATAATATTAAATAAATCAGTGAAAAAATATATGTCCAATTGTTTAAAAAATGATTTATAATGAATGAATATAGTATTTAGTTTTCAGCAATGTTTACAAAATGCTGTATCATTAAAAAAATATACATTTACTAACATGATAAGTATTAGACCTATGATTTTTAGCAAACAGACTTGGCCCAAATGTGGCCTCATCATGGCACTGCTGGCATGTATCATGTCAGCCAACTTTGGGCCAAGTGTGGCAATGATGGCACTGCATGCATGTCGGCAGACAACTTTTGGGCCGATTGTGGATGGGAGGTGTGTGGCCCAGATCATGTCAGCCAACTGTGGGCCAAATGTGGCAATGATGGCACTGCATGACGGCACACAATATTTGGGCCGATTGTGCATGAGGTGTGTGGCCCAGATCAGTGTAGCGATTATGGGCCATACTTTGTGTTCTACAAAGAATACTACTATATTTTCAAGGGAAGATTATAATTCCCCCCTCCCTTCTGAAAAAGATGTAAAGATTTTAATAATTAATAATATTAATTGACTTAGTTAAAAAATATATGTCCAATTGTTTAAAAACAATTATTAATAATTAATAAAAAAATATAGCATTTAGTTTTCAGCAATGTTCACAAAATGCAGTAATCATTAAAAAATATGTGTTTACTAACCCAAATAATTTAGTTTTTTAAGTATTTTTATTTATTTGAATTTATTTGTATAAATGTGTAATAAAAGAAAAAAAAACAATCCACATAGGCTACATAATTTATATAATACATACATAATTTTTATTTTAAGCACCACAAAATCGTTTTAAAAAACTTAATATGTAAGATGGTTTTTTTTTCTAAATAACAATTTATTTAAAACAAATTGGCGCGATCTCCACGGTAACAGCAGCTTTTCTGATTGGTTGATGAATGGGGTTCACGTGATGCGTCGGTTGAATTTCTCCCGCTGAAGGTTCAAGGTTGAAGAAGACTTGTCAGACAACTGCTAATAGGTAAGTGAATTTCACTCTCTTTTCTGGCGCTTTTTTAATAACGTTACCTGATTTCAAACTCGTATGCCACTTTTTTCTTTATTGAAGTTAACGTTTGCCTGGTACTGTAGCTGATTCAGCTGCCCCTGCCAATACAGACGCGAACGGGGTGCGATAGACCAGCCTGCGGAATGTTGAGAGGCTTCACAATGTTCGAGGCGCGGTGCTTAATCTCCGTGTGAAAAAATGTAACGTGCTGTTAAAATGATAGGAAAATGACTGCGAATTCAGCAACAGCAATTGACTTATAAAGCTGAAAGTGATTCCCTGGTTGTATAATCACATTGTATGATATCTAAATCTAGTCTTTGACTTAAAGATTACTTTTGATTTAGCTAAACATTCTTAAAACAAGAATGCTATTGTAATTTTTTTTAGCATTTTGCATCAGTCATGTTGAATCAAGTATGGATTAACGTTAATCATTGTTTCACGGTCCATATTCTTTATTTGTGATCTCAGAGGCCTGCTTATTTCTTTTTGCTAGTCATCTCATTCCCATGTGCTACATATACGGAGGCGATAAAGAGAAAAATAATTATACTGTACTATTAAAATATCTACAATGAAAGAATGAAATTGATCACATAATTTTATTTGTTGTTGTCTAAAACAATAGTTCTCAACCTGGGTACAATTGGCCTCCTTTCCCATTGTTAAATTATTGTTGCTATGTTTGAGTGGATGCTATTTTATTTCTAAAGACAATAAAGAGTTGATCATCATATCACAAAAAAAATAAATAAATAAATGAACCAGGAGAACAAGTGGCTAGTATTATCCTATGAAATTAATTTAATACAATTTTAATATGAATTTAATAATTAGGGTTAAAATAATTAAATATAAAATATTTACGTTAGATGCGGATATAAATTGATTGATAAAAACAATTAAATTAAAGTTACTTTAAAAGATGGGAAACTCTGTCCTAAAAGCACTCACTTTCCATGATCTAACAATATTATTAATACAAATGAGTTTTTGAGCTATTACTATCCTATATTGGTAAATCTGGAATAGTTGAGGTGTATTCAATGTTAATCTTGTTTTTTTGTGTGTGTTTTTTTGTACAGGACTGTGCTTGGGCAAGGAAACCTGACAGACTATTGGTATGGCTGGTAATTGGAGCTATAATGAGAGTAGCAATGTGAGAAGAAGGGCAGTAAAAAAAGTTGATGAACTAATACAGTCAATAGATAGTGAGAGTGGCAGGCAAGAGTTTGAAATAAATTATGCAGAGAGTTTCAATGATGAAGCTTCTGTATGGTTTGAAGAGGAGTTTCAGGGCAGCAGAGATAGTGAGAATGAACAGATTCCAAAGGATAGGTTTCTGTCTGATGAGGAGGAAATGGATCATAGTGATGCATGCAGCAACACTATTGATGACTTGAAGGATTCTCTTGCTGACTGGGCCACTGAGTTTAGCATTCCCCTGATTGCGTTATCAGCCCTGCTCTGCATTTTACAAGTTCACCATCCCTCTCTGCCAAAAGATGGACGAACATTACTTAAAACAAAAACGGCATACAAAATAGAAACTCTATCAGGAGGAATGTTTCACTACTTTGGAATTCTAAGCTCGTTTCAGGGACTGTTGAATAAGATGTGGTCTGTTGTCCCAGATAGACACGCATTTAAATTACAGCTGAATTTTGATGGCCTACCCCTGTTCAAAAGCAGTAGTACTCAGTTTTGGCCCATTCTTGGTATGTTGCAGGGGTACAGCGAGAAACCAGTGCTGATTGGTCTTTTTTGTGGCAACACTAAACCAAAGTCTTTGTCAGAGTATTTGCAACATCTGGTGAGTGAATTAAAGTCACTGAGCAGTGGGTTTGTTTTTCAGGGAAAGAGGTTCTTTTTGAACCTCTGCTCTGTTGTATGTGACACCCCAGCCCGAGCCTTTGTCAAAGGAGTGAAATCACACTGTGCATACCATGGGTGTGACAAGTGTCACCAAATTGGTGTCCGTATAGGACATCGAATGACATTCCCTGATTTAAGTGCAAGGCGTAGAACAGATGAATGCTTTAGACAAAATACAGATGTAGAACACCACCATGAACACTCACCTTTAGCTGACCTTAATATTGACATGATTGCCAGTTTCCCTTATGATTACATGCACTTAGTATGCTTAGGGGTAATGAGGCGTTTGCTTGATTTGTGGATGGGTCCTCCTGGACCCCTGCGTTGTCGTATGTCAAGCAGTCAAGCTTCCTTGATTTCAGAGAGACTGCTTTCTTTGAGGGATTACATTCCTTCTGAGTTCACTAGAAGACCACGTACACTGGCTGAAAAAAATAGGTGGAAGGCCTCAGAATTTCGTCAGTTCCTGCTGTACACTGGACCTGTTGTACTGAAGGATGTGTTAAAGTCTCAAATATATGACAATTTCATGCTTTTGTCAATTGGTGTACACATATTACTGAGTTCAGAATATTGCTTGAAGATGAACAATTTGGCCAATTCTCTTTTAGTATCTTTTGTTGAACATTTTGGTCAGCTTTATGGACAAGAATTTTTAGTTTACAATTTTCATGGTTTGGCCCATCTTTGTGAAGATGTTAAAATCCATGGTAATTTGGATTTATTTTCATCTTTTCCATATGAGAATTTCTTGGGTCATCTTAAAAAATTGGTTAGAGGCCCACGAAATCCTTTGACACAAGTGATCCGCAGGTTGTCTGAAATTGATGAAGCCAGCTCCAACTGTAATCTTAATGCACAGGCATCCAACGATTATAAATCGGAACATACTGAAGGGCCAGTACCACAATTTTTCACAGGAGAAGCAAAACAGTTTAAAGTGTTGTCCATGGATGGTGCAGTTATCAAAACTACAAATAGAGATTCCTGCATCAAAATAAAGAACAAGTTTGTGTTGGTTGAAAATATTATTGTTGATAGGGGAGTGGAATATTTTGTCGGTAGGGACTACAGATGCAAGGAATCATTCTTTGAATACCCTTTTGACTCTACAGAGTTGGACATCTTCGTGGTTTCTAACTTGTCTTTGACAGTGAAACATTTTCAGAGAGTGGAGAGTGTGCAAAAATATGTCAGACTGCCATTTCATGACAAGTTTGTTGTTATACCTTTGCTGCATTTAAACAAACCACACGGCAGCTATTGATTTACATTATACTTAAACATTTTTGGATAGCATGCAGTTGTTCATGGGTCCAGTAAATCTGCAGTTTATATTTTGTTGCTTTCTTTGTATCTGCAGTAAATGTTGTGTGCAATTACAGTTCGCAAAAAAAATTGTCTCTCTTCTCACATAATCCACTCAAACATGTTCCTATTATTTGGAAAAGGCATTCAAATGATTAAATTACAATTTTATTTTGTTTAGATAATGTATTACATTGTGATTTTTGAAAAAACGAATGAAGTAGAAGTGGTGCCTTCCAATTGGGTCAAAGAAAATGAATGTATGTGGCCACCAAATAAAGTGGATGTTGTAAAAGCCACAAAAAATAAGGAGCAACCTGGGGAAGGATGGACTCCACACAGGGTCAGAATTATATTTAAATCGAGTAAGTATTACTTTATAAATTATGTGTTAAGATGTTTCGGATACGTTGGCAATATATATATATATATGATTATTTTAACCTTTTGTAGACAGTTACAGTGAGGCAAGATTAAAACTACCTGAAGCTGTCGAACACACAGACCTTGCAACAGATGGGGAGGATTCCCCAATTAAACCCAAACGAAGAAGAATGTAAGTTGTCTTTATTTGTAATTTATGATTATATTTAGTCAGTGTATTGTAAAATGTGGCAGATATGTGAGTAACAAAGTGATTCTTTAGGCCAAAGAACCTTCTTTTTCCTGGAGAAGATGAGGATGATGAAATCAGTGTTGATCAGTCAAAAGATAATGGAAAGAAAAGGTAAGTTTCCATAAATTTGATTTTTTTTTTTTTGGTTTACTTATTTCTTACACAACATATAGCTTATTTCTCTTTCTCTGAACAGAAAAGAAGAATTGCCTAGAGCTCCGAAGATCTTTCACTCAGTTTCTTCTGACCCCCAAAGGATGCAGAAGACTGGTTCTACTCAGAAGTCTGTGTTGGCCAAATCTAAGCCAACAAAATTGTAAGCAGTATAAGTTGTTATTTTGAGTAAGGTAATTGATTAATTCAACTTGTGAAAATCCCTAAAATGCTCTGTTCTAACTTTCTTCAAACCCCTATATAGTTTACCAAATATCCCTCCTAATTCCCAAAGTCATCATACTTCTAATGTACCTAAGAGGACCCACACACATTCTGACCACTCTCGAAGAAACCATGCAACTGCTGATCCACTTGAGAGGAGCCGCACTGCTCCTAACCAGCTTCAGAGATTCCACACAAGCTGTACCTCTCCCAACTTGTCTGACAATGATTGCACTCCACCTGACCTGCTTCCGAGATGCCACGCTTCCCCTGATTCACGACAGAGAAATAGTGGAACTGCTGAGCCATTTCAGAAGGTCCAGACTTCCTCTGATCCACTTCTAAGAGGCCACAAAACTTCAGACTCATTTCAGAGAGGCCGCATTTCCCCTGATCCGCTTCAGAGAAGCCACTCAACTGCTGAGCCGTTTCAGAAAGTCCACACTTCCCCTGATCCACTTCAAAGAAACCATGCAAATGCTGACCCGTTTCAAAGAAGCGACGCTTCCCCTGACCTGCTTCAGAGAAGCTGTATTTCTCCTGACTTGTTTGAGAGAGATTATACTCTCCCTGACCATTTTCAGAGAAGTCACTTTCCCCCTGACCCACTGCAAAGAAGCTGCACTTCCCCTGATCGACATCAGAGAGAGAATGTTTACCACCAGCCACAAGGACTAAGACATCAAGCTGTTCTTGATACTTGTAAGTACTTGTTTATTTGGAAATGTGTACTATCATGTACCACTTTTACATATTGTGTACCATATAGACTTAGGGGGTTTATTTCAGTTTCTTGCTTTTCAGCCCTCCTGCGTAACATTCTCATAAATCAAGAGATAATGATGGACCAAATGAAGAAAATATATAGGACAGTTCAGGGTCTAAAATCTGTCAGTGAAGAAGACATAGGCCTTGAAGCAAACCTACTGCCAGTAGCTGATCTTCAGTCTCTCCAAAACTTGGAGGAGCGATTGAGAAAATTTCCTGACTTTCAGAAGCAATTGGTAAGCCAGTTATATTCAAGATATATATGTTTTGCTTACTAAAGGATGCGATATGGGAAAACCCCTCGGATGTCGCGCTGGTACATTTTCATTAAGGTCTAAATATAAATTGAATAAGTTTTTTGTCAAAATTGGATTTTTATTAAATTATTATTCTATAACATCTTGTTTATCATCTCTAAATATATCTTGGGAAAAATCACTAGTTTAGTGGAGAAAAATAGCTATTTGTAATGGCCAGCTGAAAAGACGGTGTTTTTCTTTAAGAACACTTAGGCGGAGCGGAGGGGCAAAACACAATATCTCCCGTATAGCTCTCCTTGGGTGCTTCTCATTTCTTATTTGTGCATCCTCGTTTCCTTTCCTTGCTTCCTTTCCTTGCGTCTCAGCTCCACCCCCTGTAGGACGTGAGGGAAGGAAGCGAGGAAAGGAAAGGAGGACAGAGGAATCGAATAAAAGCTTTTTTATATACATTGGAATACTTGATGACTCGAGTGTCATTCCACAGTGTCATCAGCAGCGCTAAAAGGATCTGCCCTTATGTTGAAGTTTGGTTATTTTTATAAATTCATAATAAATAATAATAAAGATAGGCTATACTGTTGAAATATCTGAGATGTGTGGTTTGTATAAACTGCAAAAGTAAAGTACAAATTAAAATGATTGTGACCGATGTGAAGGGGGAGGAGAATTGACACGTGCGTCACGTTTAGTCAATGTAACAGTTTCGCGTAGGATGCACCTGTGTATCCTCGCTTATGACTCCTCAGGAAGCCTCCTCACTCCTCGATCCTCGACTCCTCACGGTGCAATTAGAGAATTGAGATATCCTTCAAGATGGCTGAGCGTGATCGGTTTCCGGGTCATAGGAGGGAGGACGGAGGAGCGAGGAGACGAGGAGGGATATTGAGAAGCACCCCTTCTCTTAACACTACAAAGACAGTTTACCTATCAAAAATAAACAACAAAACAGAATAAAGTCAGGTCCTGGGTGAACTACAATAGCACGCAAGTTTTTATTTATTTATTTTTTTCCAGCGTTATCGTGTGGTGTGGAGCACAAGACAACAACAGAGTTTGAAGCTGATCGTTTAAAAGACCTTGCTCGCCTCTTAATCATCCATTTTCAAAACGGTTTTCACAGGTTGAATTTTGAGTTCGTAAGCTTTCAAATGATACCTAATCTATGATGATTATTGAAATATGTGATGTGAAAAAAAGGCAATAAAAAAAGGGAGTGCCAGTCGTCCCACAAATTCTGTTACAGAAAAATGATAAAAGAAATAAAAACAGATTTGGAAAGGGCTTGAACCCAGCTTTAATATGGTCTCAAAACCTGTAATATTTCAAATTTCACCATGTGGTGGGTTTTCCCAGATCACATCACACACACACACACATATTTTACTTTATTATATTATATTATTATTTTTCTGTTGTTGTTTTTTAAAGGAAGTTCAAACAAAAGTGAAAATTTACAACTTGGATGAGTTGGTTTCTTTTGATGAACACAAAGAAGACATTTTGAGGAATGTTGGTAACCAGACAGTCCAAGGTAACATTGGTAAATATATATATATATATATATATATATATATATATATATATATTAGAAGCCAGTGGTTACCATCTACTGTCTGGTTAAAGGATTTGTTCACCTCAAATTGAAAATCTCCTAATAATTTACTGTCTTTCTTTACTCAGTGGAAGAGAAATTATGTTTTTTGTAGGAAAACATTTATGATTTTTCTCCACATACTGAACCTCAATAGTTACCATCATTTTGCAGTCAGAGATGCAGTTTCAAAGGTCTTTGTAGAGCTTCAACGGGCTGGTGAACGATCCCAGCTGAGGATTAGGGGCCGATCTCCCGAAACCATCGGTCCTTTGAAACAAAATATATATATACTTTATAAGCGCAATTATTCGTCTAGAGCCATTTTACCAAGCAACAGGAACGACGTCATCAATTAAAGGTCAAGCTTGACACCCCACAGTTTACAAACGATACTTCCATCTATGGGCACTTCCGTCGGGACTTGGGGTGTGACCTTTCAGTGATGATGTAGTTCCTGGTGCTTGGTATGCCGACTCAAGACGAATAATTGTGCTTATAAAGTGTGTAAATATACATATTTTTTTAAAATGGCCGATGGTTTCAGTAGATAAGCCCCTAATCCTCAGCTGTGATCGTTCACCAGCCCGTTGAAGCTCTACAAAGACCTTTGAAACTGCATCGATTCTTTCTGACTACAAAATGATGGTAAACATTGAAGTCCAGTCTGTGGAAAAAAATCCCAAAATGTTTTCCTAGAAAAACGTAATTTCTCTTTTACTGAGGAAAGAAAGTCATGAATATCTTGGATGGCATTGGGGTAAGTAAATCAAATTATTAGGAAATTTTCATTTTGATGAGGTGAACTAATCCTTTTACAACATTTAAAAAAAAACTGCTGTGTTCAACAGAAGAAAGAAACTTATACAGGCATGGAACAAGTGGACAGCAGGAAATTATGGCAGAATTTACATTTTTGGTTGACCTATCCCTTTAGTTTATAATTGCCATTTTATTTGAACAATTAATAAAATAAAATGTTAATTCACAGATTAACCTGTTGGCAATGAAAGGTGGGACAGACACCAGAGATGGAGTTTGGAGAATTATGACTGCAACAATCACAAACTCCCTGGCCAAGTATATAAACATGCGTGGTGTTAATGGGAAGATCAGCTTTAAAAGCTTGCAGTTACGAAACATTGTTCTTGGTAAGTCTGTTGTCTAATTCATTTTTTTAAAATTGTACAGTCCAAAACATTTTTTTGTATGCCCAGTACTTCAATTATACAGTTTTTTTTATTCGCATGGTACTATTTTAAGTAAGGTGTACATTTTCAAAACTCTTAGTACAAAAATCCAAACTGATCACACTTGTAACGCAGCTAGTCATTCTTCCAAAACCTGATGTAATGCTTTCAGTCAGTTGCACATGTTTTCAGTCCACATAATCATTATTTCAAACACAAGATTATTGTAATATGTAATGAGAACTTTTGGTTTAATCACTGAAACACAACAATATGATCTTCTTTCAGTTTAGTACTTTTAACAATCAGTTCATCCAACAGCAAACAATGCAAGATACATGTTTCAAATCGGCCTTAGAAGAAGTGCTGAAATGAATATGCTACAGTAGTAAAAGAGATTACACAGTTTTACTGTAACATTAGGCAATACACTTACAGTACCCAACATTTACATAATCTATAATTTCCAAATATCCATCATATATGTAATCAAGTGAAGGATCAATGTAGACATCCTCTACAATAATTTACTGTACTGTATATAGTGGCCAATTGTGGTTACCACTATGTGAAATCAATTAGCTATAATAACGAGTATTCATCATGTGTGGTTACATGTAATTTAAATATTCATACAAACACACATTTTATTTCTGTATTTCTCAAAATACATATACTGTATATTGCTGAAATGAAAATATATAGGTTTACCAAATGATTAATTGATTAACCATTAAGATCTGTTGGATTAAATAATAGACAAAAGTATTAAACTGAACAAAAAGAGATGCATATCAAAAGTTTTATAGCAAGAGCTTTATGAAAGGCAGTTACTGTGAATGAAACAACAATGTAGATGAAACACTTATTTTGTGTTGTGAAAAGGATACTGTGTGATTATGTGAATTGTACTAACACAGTTGAAAACATGATGAAATGTTTGAAAAAAGTGCACTTTTGATGATCTGTTGTGATATTAGCACTAAGAGTTTTGAAAATGTACACCTTGTGAAAATAGTACCAAAGCGAATAAAAAAAACTGTAATATACTTTTTACATGCTAATTTGTACATACTATTGTAAATAAAAAATGCTACTAATACATGCATTTCATATTTGTAGGAGGTCATGTTAGTTTAAATTTACCAATGCAAAAAGTAAGCAACTGTTTTTTTGGTGAAAATAAGATATTATGCTTTTAAAGCGTTACATTATCAGTACTTTAACCGTTCATTGGTTACTGTTTACACCACAGTTTCCAGATATAAATGTTTTTTAAGGTTTTGCTAAAATGGTCTTATTTGTCAAAATACTGTTGTCAAAGTCTGACAAGCCAGTTAGTCAATAAATAGTGCCACATAAGCAATCATTTCCTGAATAAAATGTAACCAAAGCAACCTTTTTTAAATTTGTTACCTACATTTATTTACATTAGGTGGATGAATGTTTCTATATGTATGTTAATTTTGTATTATTAATTTAGTATTTTGTTTTATAGCTGCTTTGAGAAAAAATCGCCTCACACAGCATGCCACCGAGCAGGAAGTAGAATCAACAGTTCAAAGATGGCTTCAGCTTGCTCCTGATCGCGATGGAGGAAGGAGAGAGCGCTTAAAGAGAAAAGAGGCCACTTCACTTTCTCCCACACACACACATTCTGATGTGTAAATTGTTTTAATTTGCTCTTTGTTTAGATTAAATTAGATTATAATGTTCAAATTTCAGTACTAGATTCCTTAAGATTCATTTAGTTCGCGCAGATAGCGTTCACACAGTTGCACAACTCTAGCTTTCCTTTCATTTCTTTTTTGGCTTAGCATTACTAAAGTGTGTAAGCTTGAACATTTAGAAATATGTACTTTTACAGGTTGTAATAAGAAGTTAGACTTGTTTGAATGTTCAAAATAAAAATAGCCTTTACACAGTTCTAGATGTAATATTGATTTTTTTTTTTTGGTATTATTGTTAAATAACATCTAAATTGAATAAAATATTGAATTTTTCTGTGACTTATTTGTTCACATGGTTTGGGTAAGATTAGGCTGGCTTATGGCTCAGTTTTGGGGTTTCTGGTTAAAGGATGGTGTCCATATGGTTAACTAATGGCTAAGAATTGGTACCAGTAATAAAACCTGTTTCGGCCCAGTTCAGGGCCAGTTAAGGGTGATTAACTGGCTGAGATTCGGGCCAGTTATGGCCCATGTGTGACCCTTGTCTTTAATCCAGTTCTGGGCCACTTCAGCGCCGTCATTCTGTACGGTACTTGGGCCGAGGATTGGGTGCACATGGTTTTGGGTAAGATTACGCTGGGTTATGGCTCAGTTTTGGGGTTTCTGGTTAAAGGGTGGTGTCGATATGGTTAACTATGGCTGAGAATTAGTACCAATAATAAAACCTGTTTCGGCCCAGTTCAGGGCCAGTTAAGGGTGATTAACATGGCTGAGATTCGGGCCAGTTATGGCCCATGTGTGACCCTTGTCTTTAATCCAGTTCTGGGCCACTTCAGCGCCGTCATTCTTTGCGGTACTTGGGCCGAGGATTGGGTTCACATGGTTTTGGGTAAGATTAGGCTGGGTTATGGCTCAGTTTTGGGGTTTCTGGTTAAAGGGTGGTGTCGATATGGTTAACTATGGCTGAGAATTAGTACCAATAATAAAACCTGTTTCGGCCCAGTTCAGGGCCAGTTAAGGTTGATTAACTGGCTGAGATTCGGGCCAGTTATGGCCCATGTGTGACCCATGTCTTTAATCCAGTTCTGGGCCACTTCAGCGCCGTCATTCTTTGCGGTATTTGGGCCGAGGGAAAAGTGATTGTGTGGGCCGGAGCTGGGCCAGAAAAATTTTGCTATGTGGGAACCCACCCTAATCTTACCCAAACCATATGAACCCAATCCTCGGCCCAAGTACCGCAAAGAATGACGGCGCTGAGGTGGCCCAGAACTGGATTAAAGACAAGGGTCACACATGGGCCATAACTGGCCCGAATCTCAGCCAGTTAATCACCCTTAACTGGCCCTGAATTGGGCCAAAACAGGTTTTATTATTGGTACCAATTCTCAGCCATACGTTAACCATATCGACACCACCCTTTAACCAGAAACCCCAAAACTGAGCCATAACCCACCCTAATCTTACCCAAACCATGTGAACCCAATCCTCGGCCCAAGTACCGCAAAGAATGACGGCGCTGAAGTGGCCCAGAACTGGATTAAATACAAGGGTCACACATGGGCCATAACTGGCCCGAATCTCAGCCAGTTAATCACCCTTAACTAGCCCTGAACTGGGCCAAAACTGGTTTTATTATTGGTACCAATTCTAAGCTAACCGTTTCAATACCACCCTTTCAAACCCCCAAACTGAACCATATCCCAGCCTAACCTTACCCAAACCATGTGAACAAATAAGTCACAGAAAAATTCTATATTTTATTCAATTTAAATTTTATTTAACAATAATACCACAAATAAATATTACACCTAGAATTGTGTAACAGTGTGAAGGCTATTTTATTTTGTACATTCCAAGTGTAACATCTTATTACAACCTGTAAAAGCCCTTCTTCTCACATTGCTCCTCTCATTGTAACTCCAATTACCAGCCATACCAACAGTCTGTCAAGTTTTCTGGCCCAACCAGTCCTGTAAAAAAAAAAAAAAAAAAAAAAAAAATTATCATTGAAAATGCATCAACTATTCCAGATTTACCAATATAGGATACTAATGTAGCTCTAAAACTCATTTGTATTAATCATCTTGTTAGATCATGGAAAGTGAGTGCCTTAGGCCAGAGTTTCAACTCCTTATAGTCTTTAGAAATAAAATAACATCCACTCAAACAAACAGACAGGAATGGGGGAGCAACTTACATATCATCAATAATTAAACAATATGAAAGGAGGGGAAAAAGACAACTTTATAGAGTCGTTCATTCCTTATAATGCCCAATATGTTGGAAGAAAAACATTGCCATGCGTCAATGGTTAGCAAATTGAAAAGTTGCCAATTGTTTATTGCATTTAAATTAACCTCTAAACATTACCCAGGTTGAGAACTATTGTTTTAGACAAAAAAATTATGAAAAAAAAATTATGTAATTATGTATTATATAAAAATTATGTGATCAATTTCATTCTTTCAATGTAGATATTTTAATAGTACAGTATTATTATTTTCTCTCAATCGCCTACGAATATAGCATACTGAAATGACTAGCAATACATGACAAGCAAAAATAAATAAGCAGTCTGTGATCACAAATAAAAAAACATGTACTTTTCATGTGAAACGCCACGATTAGATTTAGATATCATACAATTATACAACCACTGAATCACTTTCAGCTTTATAAGTCAATTGCGGTTGCTGGATTTGCTGTGATCTTCCTATAATTTTAAAAGCATTAACATTACATTGTTTCGCACACATGAAGCACAGGCCTCGCCTAGGACGTTCCGCACCGGTCTATCGCACATGATAGCACCCCGTTCGCGTCTGTATAGGCATTCTCATGTTCAGGGGCAACTGAATCAGCTACCAGGCAAAAGTTCACTTCAATAAAGAAAAAAGTGGCATCCGAGTTTGAAATCAGGTATTAAAAAAGCGCCAAAAAGAGAGTGAACTTCACTTACCCGTACAGCGGTTGTCTGAGATGTCGTCTTCTTCTTCAATCTTCAGCGGGAGAAATTTCAAAAGACGCATCACGTGAACCAACCAGAAAAGCTGCTGTTACCATGGAAATCGCGCCGAAATAAAACAATAGTTGACTGCTGTTTTAAATAAACTGTTATTTCGAAAAAAAAAAAAAAAAAATCCAGATATTAAATTTTTAACATGATTTTGTGGTGCTTAAAATAAAAAGTATGGAAAACTTAGACTTGGATGTGGATTTTTTTTTATTTTATTACAAATTTATAAAAAAAAAACAAATTCAAATAAATAATTTTAATACTTTTTTAAGTTTTTTTAGTAAGTTTAATACTTAAAAAAATCATAGGTCTAATACTTATCATGTTAGTAAATGTATATTTTTTAATGATACAGCATTTTGTAAACATTGCTGAAAACTAAATACTATATTTATTCATTATTAATCATTTTTTAAACAATTGGACAGATATTTTTTCACTGACTCATTTAAGTCAATTTATATTATTATTATTAAAATCTTAACACCTTTTTCAGAGGGGTCGGGGTGGGGTATAATCTTGCCTTGAAAATATAGTAGCAGGCTTATAATTGTCCAGTACACAGAATATGGCCCACAATCGCTACACTGATCTGGGCCACATACCTCCCATCCACAATCGGCCCAAAAGTTGTCTGCCGTCATGCACTGCCATCATTGCCACACTTGGCCCACAGTTGGCTGACAAGATGTGGGCCACACACCTCCCATCCACAATCGGCCCAGAAGTTGTCTGCCGTCATGCACGCAGTGCCATCATTGCCACACTTGGCCCACAGTTGGCTGACATGATGCATGCCATTGCCGGCAACACGCCAGCAGTGCCATGATGAGGCCACATTTGGGCCAAGTCTGTTTGCTATGTGGGGCCCTTTGGGTATTGTCCTTGTTAGAGTAAATAGGACCTCTAGCGGTCAAGTATGGTATTGCAGGCTGAATCAGGAAGTTAGTTTATTAGTCAAAGCACATGGTGAAGATCGTTCCAGCTGCAACTGTCCTCTGTTATGTTTAGATTTCTCCTTAGCAAGAACTGCCTGTAAGTAGTTTATATATTTTCTGCTTTACACTATTTCTAATAATAGAGTTGTGACGATTTCATGTTGATTTAAAACCATGAGTGTAAATCTTTGATTTCAATCCGTGAACATTGTTTACTGAGACATTACAGTTCATTGTAATTAAGCTTTGTTGGCATTTGTACGAGAGACAAGAGACAACTTTACCTTACTGTATATTTTGTGCTTATTTTCAGTTTTACTCCTTTGTTCATCTCTTCATGCTCAACAAGAGTCTGTATTAAACGGAGCTAAGAAGCTACATTCAGACTGGGAGTTTGGCTGGCTGTCTAATCTTGGTTAAGAACACCAATTGGAGGACAGTACAAGTGCCATAGCTCTATGTAGCAGCTATGGTGGCTTTGGAGAGACATCTGTGGCTAAATCTGTCTGGTATAAAAGAGAGATAGCTCCGCTATCACTTTCTGGCCCGTTCTCTGAGTCGTCATCAGGTTTTTGGAAGTCAAAAAAAAAAAAAAAGTCAACGGCGTTCCAACAGTATCTCAGCCGTCAATCAGCTCCTCCCATCGGCAAGAGCAGTAGGAGAGCGTTGCCTCTAGAGCCCCTCCTGTGGGAGCCTGGCAACAGAGAAAGCGCTCTCAACCGAAGTCTTCCAGCCAGAAGGGTGACCTGAGGGTCGTCCATCAGGCAAAGAGGGCTTCGGGAAAGAGGTCCTAATGTAGTGTACTATATAGATTTCCAACAAACGCACACCGTGGCGTTTGCCCGAAGAGCTCGCAACCGGGCACCGACTATGGTCACAAAATCTAGTAGTGCTCGAAAAACACCCGAGGCCGGTCTCAAGGGGCTGGTTCCCTTTCGAATACATCTATATGGGCCCTGAATATTTTTGAATATGGGTACAGATTGCAGTTCGGTCACCGACCTCCCAAGTTTGTTGGGTTCGTACTGACTGCAGTGGTTCCAGAACAGGCTCGGGTTATGGAACAAGAGGTGCAGACTCTACTGAAATTAAGGGGCCATAGAAAGTGTTCCCTTACCAGACAGGGAGTCCAGGTTTTACAGCCGGTACTTTATAGTTTCAAAGAAGAATGGCGGACTTAGGCCAATTTTAGATCTAAGGCTTCTGAAGATCTAAAAGTTGTCTATTTTTCATGTCTGCATCCTTCCATGTCACAGGAGGTTCCTGAGGTTTACTTTCGGGGGCAAAGCATACCAATATCGGGTTCTTCCGTTTGGCCTAGCACTCTCTGGCCGCATGTTTATGTGTATGTGTATGGATGCGTCTCTGGCTCCACTGAGGCTTCAGGGCATTCGTATACTGAATTACATTGACGACTGGCTCATATTGGCCCAGTCTCGAGAAATGGCTGTTCAGCATTGAGATCTCGTCCTTGGCCAAATTTAGAAACAGGGGTTGAGACTCAACACTAAGAATAATGTGTTGGACCCACTGATCTATATAATGACTGGATAGCTCATGACGTTCTAAACTGCCACTAGGCAGTGAAGCCATCGCCATCTTACGATTCCCTACCAGCAGAGGGCTCCAACAGCTGTTATACAGAGGTAACAGCTCCGACGGCACTTTTAAGATGACCCGCTGCGCAAAAAAAAAAAAAAGGATCTACAAAAAACTGCCCACAAGTTGTAATTTAAGGCAATATATAGTAATTCATATGCACATTGTCAATATTTCTGTGTTGTTTAAAAAACGTTTATAGCCTACTATGCATTCTTTCACAGACGTATTCAAGTTTAAACCCAATAATCATATTATTCAATGCATTACTTATTATTATTTTAATTAAATGTGTTTGTTTACTATATTTTCATGTCAATCCGTGTTCAGTTTGACCACGAAGCACTTATTCTATTAACCGCTGTCACTTATTTCAGCGCCTGCAGCACAGCAGAAATAGACTGGATGCGGGAATGACCTCCGACTTGTTTTTTCTTGATTTTGGGGGTTTTACCTTAAACAATGGTTTCTACCAAGGATAGCATATCGGTGTGCAATACAACTGAGTCTGCACAGGATGTTTATTTTGAAATTGACAGTGTTTTTACGGTGCGACACCGGGGTCCGTCGAAAAAAGACTTGGCGCCTATCTTTAGCAAAGCGCCGCGTCGCGACTGGTTTCGCATGCATTGATGACTAGAGTGGACAGCTGGGCGCGATCAACTCCGGTAGCCTTGTCACAGCCGAACGCGCCGCAGACGTGTGCAGTTTATGGGTAAATAAGAAGTGAAACAGGCGTACATTAACCCATACAATTTGTATATTCATTTTCTGAACATGTATTTGCTAACTAATCAAATACTTGAACAGATCTATATGTAAAACACAATCCGAAAGAGCTATATTTTAAGTTCACAATGCACATATACTTATTTTTTAATAAGCAGGAATAATTTTTGACTTTAAACAAATACCCATTTAAATGCTTAGGATGTTTGCATTGTAAGGCTGTTCAGAGAGACTTTAGATTTAAAAACGGTGTCCCGGTATGCAATGTTTTCTCAGTCAAATCATACAATTTCCTATTGATTCAATAGAACGCGTGAGCTCACTAGGGAATCACAATATGGCGGCGTGGTGGCTTCACTGTTTATGACGTCATGAGCTATCCAGTCATTCTATATAGATCAGTGGTTGGACCCAGCTCAGAAGACTGCTTTTCTGGGCATTAAATGTAATTTGGTTACAATGCGGGCACGTATGTCTCCCGCTCGTATCGAATCCATCCTGGCCATGGTGTCCGGGATAAAGCTAGGCCAGGCCATCACTGTAAAGCAATTTCAATGACTGCTGGACCTCATGGCAGCAGCATCCAACATTATACATTTGGGCCTTTTACACATGAGGCCACTTCAGTGGTGGCTGAGAGCCAAGGGATTTTCCCCCAAGGGGAATCCGTTCCGTATGATCAAAGTAACATGCAGATGCCTTCGTTCTCTGTTAATATGGAAAAAAACTTGGTTCCTGTCCCAAGGGCCCGTCAAGAGGGCATCAGTCTACTTCTGGTTGCCCCAATGTGGCCGACCCAAGTATGGTTTTCAGTAGGGCTGGGCGATATATCGATATAAAAAATATATCTATATATTTTTAAATGCGATATGGAATTAGACCATATAGCATATATCGATATAGTTCAAATATGCGCTCTGATCCTTGCTCCAAGCAAGCTGCCCACCGGAGCTCACTGCACTGCTCCCCGCATGGAAACCTGCAAACTCCACAAGCCATCGATAACCCGGAACGGTGTTTCCTCAACAGTCTTTCTCCCGCGGCCGCCACACCAAACATCATTCCACCCCGGCTGCAGCAGCTTCTCAGTGAAGTTCGGTATTGTGCACACACTCTTGTGTTATTGTTAGCCCCACTAAAGGCACAACAAATATTGTAAACCACCATAAAGTTTTTGCACAATATTCCAAGACTTCTAAAGTCATTCAATAGCATAAAATGAATATTTAAGTCGTTAAGTTAATGGAAATCTCTCCTCTGTCATTCTCCATTCAGCATTCAAACAGAGCGTCGCGTTCTGTTGCAACAGTAACATGACGAAACTCTCTACAAGATCAATGTTCCCATTATTATACTTTATTTGTAGATATATTTATATGGTTTTCATAAAATGACTATCTTACTGGAGTTTATAGCGCTTTCGAAATCATATTCCTTTCTCCTGGGTGTCTGTTATTACAGCACTGGAGTAGAGAGCACTATTAATTGTTCTTCATGCGCACTGTAACTGAAATTTAAAACTGTTAAAAGAAAAGGCTCAATAAACTGTTGCACAGATATAATATACTAAGCATCAAATATTTCTTTACTTTGTGCTTAAACTTTTAAATGTGAAGCGCTGCGCCTGTACACTGTGACTTCGCGTTGCTTCAAGTGCCTCGTTTTGTGCACGGGAAGCACATAATCGATTTGCCGCTCTAAATTGGAGCCTTTCATTTTATAATATTTAGGCAGGTTTAAACACCGGGGGCAAGGGAGTGTGGTCATGGGAATATCCCTGCCACCACAGCGGGAAAATGCCTAGAGGAAACACTGCGAAAAAGCTCATTGCAAACTTCATTTTCCCACATCCACCTTATGAAGCTTTGATAAAGAAAATTAAAATAATAATAATAAAAAAAGGTACTCCTGTTATACAGTATTTATGTTTACATTTTCTTGTTAAGTGAACAGCTAAGCATTTAATTGTGAATTAGGTGAAGAAACCTTTTAATTATTTATTAATTTGATTTTTCACCTGTTCACTGAAATAGCTTGTTTCAATAAAACTAGGCTACTTGTGACTCATATTTGGCTTTGACTGAACATTTGCTCTCACGGGAAAAATATCGTGATATATATCATACATCAATATTCAGCCTAAATATATCAGGGTATGACTTTAGGTCCATATCGCCCAGCCCTACTTACGGCTGAATTGTGTTGCTCTAAGCAGACAGCGCTGAGGCTAGGGTGTGTCCCTCCTTCAGACAGGCACCACACAAGAAGGCAGTAGCAGAAGAATCTTCTATTTAAATATACAGAACAAGTTATACAGGGCAAGCACACTTCTCTTCAGTATCGAACGAGGACTTGTAGCCGGAGCGAGCATGCACATTCAACACTGAGGTTTTGGTTCAGCAAACACTGGGCGAGAATATGAACTGGGGAATACTGGCACATACACATACATCCACACACTGCAAATTCACGTCAAGTCCAATACTGTGTGACACTTCAATTCGGGCACTGCATAGCCACTCTCACTCTCAGTGCAATAAGGCCAGCACTCACCCAATGATCAATTCTTCCACTGTTATGCTGAATCAGCACTCAGGAGATGAAGAGATGCAGATGACTTCTCACAGCATGGAAAACAGCGTCTTCAATACTGTCTCACACTCAGGAGAAGATATCAGGATTTCAATTATGACTCAGCTCACACTCTTAAGTGACAATTAAACTCGTGATCAATACACTTCACAATTCCTTATTCAACTCAGTGCAAGACATGCATTCACACAGATCCAGTGTTTCATTACTTATCTTCCTCTCCAGAATGATGGCGTTCTCCAGTCTTGACTCGATCTCCACAATTCACTCACTTCACATCCAGTTTACGTTTCCAGGTTGTATCCTCACAAATCGTTGCACCCTTAATCCAGCCAAATCCTCACAGCCCTCTCTAAAGATCCCAGCGAGCCATTGCCAAAGGAATAATTTCTCACGGGGGAGTACCACCCTCAAATGCCTCTTCCCTTTCCTTTTAACTGCTTCTTTAGGCCACGTCGCCCTATCGCCAATCCTCACACCAAACACCCGCACCTGGTACCGCTTGTCTAATCAGCTGCCACTGTCATGGCAACTGACAACAAGCGGAACCGGCACGGTGTGTCGTTGATATCGTCCCGGGGGAACACACCTCCAGCAGAAATAAGTTCTGCTGAATTCGTCACCTTGTGACATTTGCATTCATGGAACTTCTTAACCTGCACACGTCCAGTAATAATGTAGGGAACCACTTGGTATACATAGATCAGGTAACAGGTCATGTTTTACATTACTTGTATATTATACGACTTAGTTTTCATCCAAATAACGTGCTGAGTGAACGATCAGAAGCATTCAACAGATGTGTGCGTGCGCTATCTCTCTCATCAGTTAATGTTAATAACAAGCTAGATTACTCGTTTTAATTTTCTTTGCCATTGACATCAGACTGAACTAAAATCATTCCACTGATGTCTGTTTGAAGGGATGTGTGCCACCTAGTGACCAGTGTTGAATAAATTACCCAGGTCCCAGCCGCAGAAACCGACAGTCGAATTACAAAAATACACTTTATTAAGGGTCAACAAACAAAAAAAAAACGAAATACTGATACGTAGGGAAGATAAAACGAGTACACTAAAATCAAGTCTCTGATATCTTTTAGCCAGGTGTCGAAGTTGCGAGGCTTCTCAGTAATTTTCTCCGACTGTCCTCCCTCAAAGCAGTCGAGCGGACACGTCCAAAGAGTCACGGCAATTGTCAGACCCACAGAAGATAGTCACGGTGCTCTAGGCAGCAAACAGCAAGCGTTGAGAAAGATTCCAATGTAGCCAAGCCTGGCTCCACACAAGCTGCGTGTAGCGGAGGCTGGAAGAAGGCAACCACAATGACCACAAGTAGCAGACAGCGACACTCACTCACATTATGTGGAGGAAAATATAATTACGGCCCTTCAAGCAGCAATAGCGAGCGTTGAGGGAGATTCAAGGATAGCCACACAATCTTCAGGGAAACGGCAGAAACTGGAACCACAAGCTGCATATAACGGAGGAGACCTTCAGGCAGCAATAGCGAGTGTTGAGGGAGGTTTGAGGACAGCCACGCGAGCTTCAGGAAAACGCCAAACACTGGAGCCGCAAGCTGCGAATAATGGAGGCTGGAAGAAAGCAACCACAATGACCACCGACACCACATGTATCAAACAGGCACACACTCACACTGTGTGGAAGAAAAAAATATAATTACGACCCTTTAGGCAACAATAGTAAGCGTTGAGGGAATTCAGTTGCAGTACAAAGGCCTTGGAACCTGGACAACCTTTAGAGAGCCGTAGACCACAATAGATACAATCGCAGCACAACAGCAGCCAGGCAAATCGAACCATTTCTCTTCCAAAGAACCAGCTTTTATATCCTTCAACCAGGCCATGAGCGGTTGTTAGACCATCAGTTTGCTAATTGCAATCATCATATTGGCAGAGAGGAGAAATGTAGTAATGAGTCCAATTAAGTCCCATTGTTGGGAGAGGAAGTAGTCCAAATATGGGCATAGTAATAAAACAGGAAGTGGGTTGCCAGGTTTGTACATAAGCAAATGTCTGAACAGAGACAAATAGGGCAGAAGTGTAGCAAATACATTCCCACACACAGTAAACACCATCACACAGTAAGGCCCTAACATCTCTAATAAGGCAACAAAGAAAAAAAAAAAAGACTGGTCCAGCCTGTGACATGTGCTCGACCAACTCGCGCGTCTGTGCCACTGCGTGCACCACAGCGAAGTTACATGTTACTATATTGCGTTTAATATTCAACTAATAAGACACATTTACTTCATCGACAGCCTTATGTTTTTGGAAAAAAATGGAAACTCATATATTGAGGCGGTGATAAAAATTACTACCAAGTCACATTGCATTTGTTACCTATTACTATCTTTCAAGGGCCTCAATTTTGGTAGATTCTTTTTACTACTGCGTGGACACCCTGTATCAGGGTGTCACCCAGTATCCTGCATGCCAAAAGTCAACAATAAACAGGCTATTAAATGGCAATTGTTCTTTTTATGATATGATTTTTTTTGAAGAAAGGGCAGGTCTAAATTGGCTTTTTGCTTCCTCCTGTTCTCTCTCGAATATATTGTGTTATTGTTGTTTTGTTTTGTTTTATGGATGAGACTGTTTATTTGTGTTGTGATTCTGACATTTAGTTACTTTTAATTTTATGGTTATTTGTTTTTGGAGATAAAACTAAACAATACAAAAGTCTCCCCACAATAAACGTGCAAAACTGACATTAGCAGGCTAGAAATTACCAAACATACATACACACAGATAGAGATACTTAAAAGTTCATGTACCACAGAAAAATTAAGAAATGTCCATATGCATGCGTTGATGATTTAAAATGTATCTTACGTTCATATATGACATGTCTTTTCCTTACAAAACACATACCTGACGTAATCTTAATTATTTTATAAACAGTCAGCGCCTTTGTGTGACGGACAACCGCCGTCCTACAATCAAGCCTTTGTATTGAACAATGTTCCAAAATGATCAATCCAGGACTGAGTGTGATAGTCACTCATTTCGGTCTTTTGTCATGCACTCTCGCCACACATTGTATTTCTCACACTGAAAAACTATTTATAATATATTTAACATGCCTCAGCGCCCAAAATGTCTCTGCCAGGAATCAAGCGCGCCTCCCCTGGAGTTCTTACTTGAGCCGCCACTTATCAGCCAATCAAAAAAAATAAAAAAATAAAAAGAGAAAGAGAAAGAGGTTACACAATAGGCAGTCAGAAAATATCACTATTGTATCTGGGTAAGATTTAAAAAAAGTCATGATCTCCTGTTTTAATGTTACAAAATATATTTATTTGAAACAACATACAACTTGTTTGACACAAACAATGACATCTTGACTGCTGTTAGCATCAGTTTTTCATGAGTGTCTGTAACTTAGGCCCCATCCACTACAGCGTTTTCGTTTAAAAACGTAGAATTAAAATGAATACGAACTCCGTCCACACCAGCGTTTTATCTGCGTATTAGAATTGATCTCTGTCCACATTAAAACGACTGAAAACGTGGATCACGTGACCATTCACCAACACTGGGCCTGCGCGTGCTGGTGTAAACAGTGGCTGACGAATCAGGGAAGGACACGTCATGACTGATGAAACCCAATCATAGAGCCGAGCGTGAGCCTCTGCGTCATCGTTTCTAAACTCCTCCGTTTTGTCCTGTCTTCACTAAAACGCCCTCCGGAGATTCAAAACGCAAAACGGAGCTGCAGCGTTTCTAAACTTCTCCGTTTTAGGTTTTTAAACAAAAACACAAGCCAATAGTTTTACAGCCTATTCACTGACAACACCTGGGGCTCGTTCTTCGTACGTTGCTTAAAACATCCGAGATCAAATGAGACATCTAAGATGATATCATCGTGCTAATCATGATCCGGCTAATTGGGTTCTTCGAACACACCTGTTGTTTATGACTAGTATCGCTGGATTGAGTTATCTGAGATAACTGCGCGTTCTCGCGTTGGTTTAAAAGGGGACATGTATCGATAGCAGAACCAGTGATCAGCAGCGCTGCTATTGGCTGTTCAGCATGGCCAAAGAACACGCCCAGTTTTTCTCCCAAGCAGAGCAAGCGCTTTTAATGCAAGGTTATGCCGAATTTCAGTCTTTAATTAAAACGCCAGGGAACACCTCAAAGTGTGCAAAAGCCAGTAGAGAGTGCTGGCAAAAGTAGAAAACAAATTAAATGCGTTTGTGGTGGCCATAGATGTTTTAATAACTTATTATTATTTTATTTTTATTTTCATAATTTCATAATTACTTTGTTCATTGTAATGTCGAGTCACCACACTATAATAATAAACATGGTGAAAGTGAAGTACAAAAATATTCTACTTAATGGTAATTTTAGGCCTTATAGGCCTACTAGTCTCTTTTAAAAAGGCACTGTTAAATAAATGATTGTCTGTTTATAAAAGCAAACAGGAAAAATGCTGAGAAAAAAATAATAATGATGCTCCTGACCCTGGCAGAAGAGCTGACCCTTGGGTTGAATGTGAATTGCCCTGTGAAGGGCATCCCTGGGTTCAGTTCTTCAGACTCACATCAGGGACCAGTAGCAGCAACACCTTCATCACTGGGAAATGAGATTTAAATTATCTTTGTACACTGTGAAATAATTTGTTGCTGCATTAAATGAAGTAGACCTATAATCCAAATTGGCTGGTTTAGTCATTTCAACTGTTAAATCTTGAGTAATGATAAATTGCTTTGTCTTGTGAAAGTAAAAACTGATAAACTTATGTTAATGTAAAAAATATTTTGCCATGAGTTATCAATCACATTGCACTGGAGAGTGAAGAAAACTTCTCAGATGACTGTCCTTTGGAGGAAGTACTTTAATTTAATTGATGGCTTTAATTGATTTCTACTTGTGCCTATGCCTATTATTTCTGACAGGAGTCCACATGTACAGAAAGGCCTACAGAAGAGTCTGCACACAGCAGTGATACAGGGGTGGGCAGTGTAGACAACTTTTGCTTGTTATTTGTTGCATTTGTTCCATATATGAGTCTTCAACAGAGTATTTTGAAAAAACAAACATCAGGGGGAGAAACAGAACTTGACTAAGAAAAAATTGCACTAGAAATAGAGTTGCTTCAAAATAAACTTCAGAGTAAAATCACACAGAGTACTATTACTGACCTTAATATCTTTTAAAAAGATGACTGAATAACTGGCTTTTCTTTACAAAGAACTATTGAAATAAAACTCTAAGCAAACAGAGTTTTGCAAATTTGTCTTGTCTTTTATTTTAGGCTTAATTAAACATTTTTTTTTCTTTTTCTGATGTTGGCAGTGTTGTGTAATATGGCACATGCAATGTCACAGGCCCTGTCAGGTGCAACCCTCAGGGTTTTTAGACATTGAAATCTTCCCTTTAGTTGGCCAAAGCTCATGTCATTGTGTGCCCTTGTCCTAGAGCTGCATTGTAACTGGTCTGGGAATGGGGTCATAAAACACCTGTCTCCATGCAGGATCCTGTTGTAATCACCTGTTTAATGGAAAAATGCAGTTCTCAGCATAAGTGTATGTAATACCGTGAGTTTGATATTTATAATTTTCCTTACCATGTTCAAATAATGTTCATAAATGTGAATCTCTTAAAATTCTTGAGTCATGCATAGATCCTGGCCATTTTGCTTTCATACTGATTTGTGATATAGAACATGGTCACACACCATCTAAAAGATTTTACTCAGTCAAATGCCTTTTAAAAAAAGTGATATAATATTCCAAATCTGGAATATTAAAAATTGTAATAGTAATTTGGCTGCACTGTATAAGCCCCCTTTCTGCTCACAAAATCCCTTCATTGAGGCCTTGATGGGAACATGTGTGTAGTCTACAGTGTATGGCACCAATCACGTAAGTTAAGCCTGAGGGACTGTAAGTCATAATCGGCATGGTCATCATGATTGCATTATCTTCATTAAAAATTATAATATACCCTAAGTTGGCAAAAAAAAAAAAAAAAACTAAGAGCACTACTTTGTGAATGCCACGACAGAAAGCTTATCAAGTTCTCCGCATCTCCAATAGTGTAAAGGAAGCCACTCGCAAATAATTTTAGGGCAATGCAAACATTTTGTGCTGTTGTTGAAGCCCGATATCGAATCGACCATTAATGTGCATTTCCAACAAAATAATAATGTATTTAAACAACACCCTCACGACGATCGTTTCACGAGAAAACAAAAATAAATCTCAGAAATTAAGCTACACTATCGCGCTGCGCTGAAGGACTTCCCGTATCAGCCGCGATCTAATCCTGTTTACATGAAATAAGCCTGCTCGCGAGCAGGTTCAAGCTGACGGACCTGTTGCTATGACAGCAAGTCCAGGATGAGCGTCGAAGAACTAAACGATCCAAGATCATGGCAAATCGCCAACAATCAAATCCAGCTAACTGAGTTAGCGACGTACGAAGAACGAGCCCCTGCTCAGAACAATTAGTTTAGGCCTAGTTATTTTTGTTATCAGACGACCAGATTGCAAGCACAGCTGGTCCGATTCCAGCTGAATTGCGTCAGTGTTGGCTCACTGTAGGCATCGGTGAAAAGATAATAGGCCAGGGGCTTGTTCTTCGTACGTTGCTTAAAACATCCGAGATCAAATGAGACATCTAAGATGATATCATCGTGCTAATCATGATCCGGCTAATTGGGTTCTTTGAACACTCCTGTTGTTTATGATTAGTACAGCTGGATTGAGTCATCTGAGATAACTGCACGTTCTCGCATTGGTTTAAAAGGGTACATGTATCGAAAGCAGAAACAGTGATCAGCAACGCTGCTATTGGCTGTTCAGCATGGCCAAAGAACACGCCCAGTTTTTCTCCCAAGCAGAGCAAGTGCTTTTAATGGAAGGTTATGCAGAATTTCAGTCTTTAATTAAAATGCCAGGGAACACCTCAAAGTTTGCAAAAGCCAGGAGAGAGGGCTGGCAAAAGTAGAAGACAAATTAAATGTGTTTATGGTGGCCATGTTAGATGTTTTAATAACTTATTATTATTATTTTATTTTTATTTTCATAATGTCATAATCACTTTGTTCATTGTAATGTCAGAGTCACCACACTATAATAATGGACTTCACGAGTTCACACTTACATATAATTTTGAGTGAGTAAGATTCAATGCGTATTTGGCGTGCTGTCCGGAGGGAGGGCTCCGAGCTCGGAATTCTGCCCGAACCCAGAGTACTCCCCCCGTATGCAAGTGATTTTTTTTTAGAAAGAGGAGTGTGCAGGACTAGGAGTGTGGAGAAGGGGTGGAGGAGGGATGCTGCAAACTGCCAATGGATCGAGGTAAGACTGCTGAGTCTATATATACCCTCTTATCATTGGTTGCTGATTGCCGTCCACTCGTGTTAATTATCTGAACGTGCTCCTCCCGAACTTAGTTATTAACAAAACTTCATTTCACGAGTTCACACTTACATATAATTTTGAGTGAGTAAGATTCAATGCGTATTTGGCGTGCTGTCCGGAGGGAGGGCTCCGAGCTCGGAATTCTGCCCGAACCCAGAGTACTCCCCCCAAAAGGCTAAAGAGAAGAGGACAGCCGCCGGACTAAAGACCCCCCAAAGAGTGCCAAGAAATAGCGGGCTGGCATCTCGAGAAGGGGCCTGGATGCTTGTTCAGGGAGGCCCGTGATGTTGGCTCACTGCCTGGACTGATGGCCCTTGTTGACTGCGAACAAGGTGTGTTTGTTGTATACTTGTCCAGGAGGTTTTCCCGCTGCATCCACTGTAAGACCAAATATTCGCTGAAATGAAAGAGAAAACGTGAGTTCTCTACCTGGAACTTTCTCGCTCCGTCCGATGTGAGACCAATGCTCGCTGGACGATAAGAGGAAAACTGAAAAGAGGAAAATGAGTGCTTATCCAGGAGATTTTCTTGTACTCTCGTCCACGGTGAGACCGAATGCTCACCGGATGAAAGAGAGAAAATTTAAGTGCTCTACTGGGAAAGCTCTCACTCCGTCCGCTGTGAGACCAATGCTCGCTGGACGGAAAGAGGAAACCTGACAAGAGGGGAAAATGAGTGTTTGCCCAGGAGATTTCTCGTATTCCATCCACTGTGAGACCAGCTGCTCGCTGGATGAAAGAGAAAATTTTAAGTGCTCTACTGGGAAAGCTCTCACTCTGTCCGCTGTGAGACTAATGCTCGCTGGACGGAAAGAGGAAACCTGACAAGAGGGGAAAATGAGTGTTTGCCCAGGAGATTTTCTCGTATCCATCCGCTGTGAGACCAACTGCTCGCTGGATGAAAGAGAAAATTTAAGTGCTCTACTGGGAAAGCTCTCACTCCATCCGCTGTGAGACCGATGCTCGCTGGATGGAAGAAGGAAAACTGAAAAGTGGAAAAATTGAGTGCTTGCCCAGGAGATTTTTCTCACACTGCATCCGCTGTGAGATCAACTGCTCGCTGGATGAAAGAGAAAATGTAAGTGCTTTACTGGGAAAGCTCTCACTCCGTCCGCTGTGAGACCGATGCTCGCTGGACGGAAAGAGAAAACCTGAAAAAGAGGAAAAATGAGTGCTTGCCCAGGATATTTTTCTCACACTGCATCCGCTGTAAGACCAACTGCTCGCTGGATGAAGGAGAAAAAATGTAAGGGCTCCTCTGGGAAAGCACTCACTCTGCTCATAAAGTGATGGCGGTTTTTTGAGTGTCTAAGAAAAACGAAAAAGGGTAATTTAAACGTGGCATTGAGTGTGTGAGTGGAACTGAAGGGCTGGTAGCTTATGCGGAAAGCCGAATACATTTAATGAGAATTTCCAGTGTTATGGGGTGTCCGGAGTCGGGGGCGGGTGGGCTGGGATCTTTGGATCCCTTTAATCAGGGTTTGTGAATTGTTTAACTCCACAGAAGTAGTGCCGTACGACAGTTTATGGGCAAAACTGGATTGCCGCTCAAATAACCTTTAATAGGAGATAAAAGATATGATTGGAAAGAGAAAAATCGGGGGAAGGCAAGTTATAAGAGACATTTTTTATCGTTTCCTTTCTTTATGTTACCTCCAAGCGGTAATATAGGATTGAAGGGTCCTGGGAGATACCGCTTGGAGGATAACTTTTGATGCGTGCGACGTTAGCTTGGAGACCAAGCTTGCTGGACAGAGGAAATAATCAATTAAGGGTTTTAGCAGGAATAATAATTCTAAATGGTGATGTACTGGAGAGAAAACATCATTGTTATAGCAGTGTAGAAAATAAGCCAGAGGAACAGAGCTCCTGCAGGAGCAGAGAAGACGTCACTGCTTGAGCAGTGTAGAAAATTATCCAGAGAAACAGAGCATCTGTGGGAGCAGAGGAGACGTCACTGCTGTGGCGGTGTAGTAAATTAGCCAGAGAAACGGAGCTCCTGTGGGAGCAGAGTAGACATCATTGCTGTGACGGTGAAGAAAATTAGCCAGAGAAAAGAGTTTCAGATGGAGCAGAGGAGACGACACTGCTGTGGCAGAGTAGAAAGTTAGCCAGAGAAACAGAGCTCCAGTGGGAGCAGAGGGGACGTCACTGTTATAGCAGTGTAGAAAATAAGCCGGAGTAAGAGAGCTCCAGTGGGAGCAGAGTAGACATCACTGCTGGGGCCGAGTAAAAATTAGTCAGAGAAAGAGAGCTCCAGTGGGAGCAGAGTAGACATCACTGCTGTGTCAGAGTAGAAAAATAGCCAGAGAAACAGAGCTCATATGAGAATTATTCAGAGAAACAGAGCTCCTGTAGGAGCAGATGAGACATCACTGCTGGGGCAGAGTAGAAAAATTAGCCAGAGAAACAGAGCTCCTGTGGGAGCAGATGAGACATCACTGCTGGGGCAGAGTAGAAAAATTAGCCAGAGAAACAGAGCTCCTGTGGGAGCAGATGAGACATCACTGCTGGGGCAGCGTAGAAAAATTAGCCAGAGAAACAGAGCTCCTGTGGGAGCAGATGAGACATCACTGCTGGGGCAGAGTAGAAAATTAGCCGAAAGAAACACGGCTCTTATGGGAGCAGAGTTGACGTCACTGCTGGGGCAGAGTATAAAAGATTGGCCAGAGAAACGGAGCTCCTGTGGGAGCAGAGTAGACATCAATGTTGGGGCAGAGTAGAAAAATTAGTCAGAGGAACAGAGCTCCTGTGGGAGCAGAGGAGACATCACTGCTGGGGCGGTGGAGAAAATTAGCCAGAGAAACAGAGCTCCAGTGGGAGCAGAGGAGACGTCACTGCTGGGGCAGTATAGAAAATTAACCGGAGAAACAGAGCTTCAGTGGGAGCAGATGAGACATCACTGCTGGGGCAGAGTAGAAAAATTAGCCGAAAGAAACACGGCTCCTGTGGGAGCAGAGTAGACATCACTGCTGGGGCAGAGTAGAAAAGATTAGCCAGAGAAACGGAGCTCCTGTGGGAGCAGAGTAGACATCACTGCTGGGGCAGAGTAGAAAAATTAGTCAGAGAAACAGAGCTCCTGTGGGAGCAGATGAGACATCACTGTTGGGGCAAAGTAGAAAAATTAGTCAGAGAAACAGTGCTCCTGTGGGAGCAGATGAGACACCACTGCTGGGGCAGAGTAGAAAAATTAGTCAGAGAAACGGAGCTCCTTTGGGAGCAGAGGAGACGTCACTGCTGGGGCGGTGGAGAAAATTAGCCAGAGAAACAGAGCTCCAGTGGGAGCAGAGGAGACGTCACTGCTGGGGCAGTATAGAAAATTAGCCGGAGAAACAGAGCTTCAGTGGGAGCAGAGTAGACGTCACTGCTGGGCAGTGGAGAAACGTACCTGTGCAAATGAGCTGTGGTGTGAAGCCGAGCAAAAGCGGGAAGTAGATTGGGGCCTGGCTGGCCGATTATCATCTTCTTGAGCGCAAACAAAGATGCGAAAAAGAGGGGAGATTAAATCTTTGCAGGATTATGCACATCTTTATTAACGTTTCAAAATGGCTTAGGGAACTTTCACCCTGGCAGTTAAGTCCGTAACGGGGCATGGTTCGCATGAAAAATCGCTAATGTGAACGCCATTATGGGACCCGGGTGCGCACTGGGGTACCGGACCCGAGACTACCTGGAGGAGGTGGTGGTACTGACTACCCAGCACGGACTCGGGTGCGCCCTTGTTCAGGAAATAAGGTATCCTGTGCATGCGTTTTAGCTTATTGTGATGTATTCAGTTAAATAAGTAAGGGATGATAGTGTTGAGGAATTACCCTGGATACGAGCGAGAGTGAGCCTGCAGTGTATTCGAGCATTGTACGTGGAATCAGAGCAACATATTTGTAAATCCACTGTATTCTTAAGGGTCCGTTTGCAAGCAGCAGAAAACCACCTTATGTGACACATGTACAAACCTGTATTGTTCACTTAACTGCGCATAATAGAAGCAATTTTACTAAAAATAAATAAGTAAATACACAATATTTACCCACGTTCTGCTTTCCATCGAGCGCCGTGCACGTTTGCAATGACATAAGATGCACGCGAACGCACCAAGGTTCGATAGAATTAAATTGGGTGTGGAACCGGACCCACGCTGCGGGGGGCGTCGGGGACAAATGTGCTCGGACCGCTGCAAACACAGGATACAAACCATATATGGCATTTCACCGTAACAAGCCTAGTGTAAAAGCTCCATTGTTTCTCATTTATTTATTTGTCATTTCTAAGGGTCGTTCCCTGCCGATTTGTTCGTTCTGGATTAGTAAACCAAATGGTGAAGCTGCGGGTTAGAATTGGTCTGAACTTCTGAAATCTTAAAAGAGGAGTCGATTCCTGTTAATGGAATCGATTCCAAGCTTTGGAATCGACTCTATATTCCTAACGCCTCGGATCGAGGAATCGATTCTTTTTGGGATCGAGGAATCAATTCTTTTAGAAACGATTCCCAGCCCTACTGTTTACATGTGAGTTTACGCCATAAAGAAGCATCACGTTTAAGGAACGCAAATCATTGTACAGAAACTATTTATATCGATCACAATTAGTATCCGGATAGCGTAATTGCTCGACATTCAACGATTGAAGCGATGCGAAGTTCAATCAGGGACACGAAAGTTTTCAGCTAAGCACTCACAGAGTTGACCCGGCAGATGTTTGAGAGTGTGGATCAGCCGGGACTGGATCTGCAGCGTGGCTTAACTTACTTACTGCCTGTTGCGACGGCCGACGCTGGAGGAATGTCCATTCCTTTGCGTTAAGATGGCAGCATTGCCTTGTCCATATCTCTATGGCAGGAATTATTGAATGGTCCGGTTTAAAGATACCGCGGAAGTAGATTGCGGATGTTTCGCCCGGGGTGGCGATGACCCGTTTGTTTGGCCTGACGCCCATGAGATGATACCGGGTTGCGGAAAAGATTCCTAATTCTGAAGGACGAAAGATTCTCTATCGAAAACAGGAAGAGCTAGATTCGGACATGGCCAAATGCTGCAAACTGCCAATGGATCGAGGTAAGACTGCTGAGTCTATATATACCCTATTATAATTGGTTGCTGATTGCTGATTGCCGTCCACTCGTGTTAATTATCTGAACGTGCTCCTCCCGAACTTAGTTATTAACAAAACTTCATATTGTGAAAGTGAAGTACAAAAATATTCTACTTAATGGTAATTTTACTAGGCCTTATAGGCCTACTAGTCTATTTTAAAAAGGCACTGTTAAATAAATGATTGTCTGTTTATAAAAGCAACCAAGAAAAAGGCTAAGAAAAAAAATAACGATGGTCCTGACCCTTGTGATGAATGTGAATTGACCTGTTGTGAAAGGCATCCCTGGGTTCAGCTCTTCCAGACCCACATCAGGGACCAGTAGCAACAACACCTTCTTTACTGGGAAATGAGATTTAAATTATCTTTGTACACTGTGAAATAATGTGTTGCTGCATTAAATTAAGTAGGCCTATAATCCAAATTGGCTGGTTTAGTCATTTCAACTGTTAAATCTTGAGTAATGATAAATTGTTTTGTCTTGTGAAAGTAAAAACTGATAAACTTATGTTAATGTAAAATTATTTTGCCAAGAGTTATTAATCACATTGCACTTGAGAGTAAAAAAAAACCTTCTCAGATGACTGTCCTTTGGAGGAAGAACTTTCATTGATGGCTTTAATTGATTTATACTTGTGCCTATGCCTGTTATTTCTGACAGGAGTCCACATGTACAGAAAGGCCTACAGAAGAGTTTGCACACAGCAGTGATACAGGGGTGGGTAGTGTAGAGACAACTTTTTCTTTTTATTTGTTGCATTAGGCATGTGTGACAGAAACGACACAGGGTGAAATTCGTTCCCTATATGAGTCTTCAACAGAAAATAGAGTATTTAAATATAGAACTTGACTAAGAAAAAATTGCACTAGAAATAGAGTTGCACTAGAAATAGAGTAGCTTCAAAATAAACTTCAGAGTAAAATACACTATTTCACACAGAGTACTATTGCTGACCTCGCATAATATCTCTTTTAAAAAGATGACTGAATAATTGGATTTTCTTTACAAAGAACTATTGAAATAAAACTCTAAGCAAATAGAGTTTTGCAAATTTGTCTTGTCTTTTATTTTAGGCTTAATTAAACTTTTTTTTTCTTTTTCTGATGTTGGCAATGTTATGTAATATGCTCATTTAATGTCATCGGCCCTGTCAGGTGCAACCCTCAGGCTTTTCAGGCCCTGATATCTTCCCTTTAGTTGGCCAAAGCTCATTTCATTGTGTGCCCTTGCCCTTGTCCAAGAGTTGCATTGTAACTGGTCTGGGGTTTGGGTCAGGGAATGGGGTCATAAAACACCTGTCTCCATGCAGGATCCTGTTGTAATCACCTGTATAAAATGCAGTTCTCAGCATAAGTGTATGTAATACCGTGAGTTTGATATTTATAATTTTCCTAACCACGTTCAAATAATGTGCATAAATGTGAATCTCTGAAAATTCTTGAGTCATGCACAGATCCTGGCCATTTTGCTTTCACACTGATTTGTGATATGGAACATGTTCACACACCATCTAAGAGATTTTACTCAGTCAACTGCCTTTTAAAAATATTGATATAATATTATAATCTGGAATGTTAAACATTGTAATAGTAACTTGGCTGCACATTTACATTGTAAGCCCCTTTTATGCTCACAAAATCCCTTCATTGAGGCCTTGATGGGAACATGTGTGCAGTCTACAGTGTATGGCACCAATCACGTAACCCAGACAGCAAACTGACATTGAATCAACGTGGAAACGACGTCTCTCATGACATTGAAACAACGTTGATTTTGCTCATCGAATTAACGTTGAACCAACGTCGGACGCGGCATTCTAAATGAAAATCGAAAATTGGTTTGCTTTCATAACGTTGAAACAACGCGTTGATTTCAAGTTGATTTTCCGTTAGTTTTGAAAGAATGACGCGTCTGACGTTGGTTCAACGTTAATTCGATGAGCAAAACAATGTCAGATCAACGTTGTTTCTATGTCATATTTCCACGTTGATTCAATGTCAGTCTGCTATCTGGGAAGTTAAGCCTGAGGGATTGTAAGTCATAATCGGCATGGTCATCATGATTGCTGTAGCAAATGCAACATTTAATAATATACATAATATGTATTTAAGGGCCAATTTAGCTCAAAGGGAAATGATTAATTGATTTACAATGAATCTTAAACGAATCACTACAGAACCAAGCAAATGACTCGTTTAGAATTCATTTGAACAGGCCGTAATTATAACCTTTGCAAGGAAATAAATACCAAATCTATAGTAAAACACTATGTCTTAGCAAGGTTACTTTAGATCGAACAGTACAAGACATTAAATATGCAAGCACGGCACAAGGCAATTATCTTTTCATATATATGGAAGACTTTATTAGCTATTCTAAACACATAAAACTAAGTCTAAACACAATCACACACACACACACACACACATACACGTCTATATTACTAAAAGGGGACTATCGCTCTACACTGGCCAAGAGGGGACTAGTGTTTCTGGTCATTTTGAAGAAACAAAAATGACGTACAAAATTCTCTTTTAAGGTCTTTTTTCATAATATGACTTTAAATATGCATTTTTTTATTTTTAAAAAAACATGCCAAGTGGGGACCTGAAACTCTGGCCGATGTCTACCTTACCAACAGGGGACTCATATAGCCTGCAATTGAACTGTGTGTCTGTGTGAACAGTGAAGTGAACTGGCAGTGAAATCTTGTCTTCATTTTGTAACTTATACATACTTATACACATATATGTGTGTGTGTGTGGGTGTGTCATTATATAATGCTCAAACATATACATGTCTATATTGCTACACAGCAGTGTCGCTGTACACTGGCGAAGAGGGGACATTCTGAATGATATCTATCCAACCAAGTGGGGACTTTGTGTGTGTGT
>NW_024121132.1:951261-1058673 GCF_016745375.1 Pimephales promelas
TTAAATACTTGACAATTTGACTATTTGTTAAAACTGCTGTCAATGTCAACAATCCACGTGATCAAGATATTTGGTATAAAAAAATATTTTAGTATGCAAATATATGACATCAGGTATATAAAAATACATTTATACCTGAAAAACAGTGGAAGATTTTAAAACTATACATATAAAGTGACCTTTTTTACAGGCCATTTGAAAAGTAATGGTTGATTTTCGTATATGTATGTAATATGTAAAGATATTGAAGATTTTCACAAACAGTCCCAGACTAAAATGCATGTTTGAGCTGTTTTAACTGAAAGCTTGCACTGACGTATCCAAAATTAAGTCACTGCCATTGATTTGTCTCAAGGTCAATGTTTTTTTTTTTTTTCTAACTGATGAATGTTACTTAAATGTCCTAATTGAACTAAAACCTAATACTGGCTTAATCAAAGCCCTGTCTGTGAAACTGGGCCTAAAAGTTTTGCATTTTAACATTTTTGTTATTATTGTAGAAACAGATCAGCCTGGGGAAGAGATAACGTATGCCGATCCAACATTCTACAAACAAAAAATACGCAAAGTGGTGAGATAATAATTTATTACTTTGTGTCTCTGGCCTGGTCTCCGGAAATATTTGGATTTGTGTTTGAAAATGTCAGGAAAATGTAACTTTATTATAATTTAATTTGAAATGTTTCAACTTAATCCAGAATGAGAAAAAAAACATGAGACAATTACAAACAATTATCTGATTGTGTGTTTGTTTTCTTACAGAGAGTCCAAAAAGAGGATGATGTGGTGTATGCAGGTGTTGCCATGAGTCGTTAATCCAATTCTCTGTCATTTTGTTACCTTATTAACGCAGTATTATAATATTGTATTTTGTGACTGTGCCTTGTAGATTTCTAAATAACTTTTTAGTCCATTCTGATTGTAATGCTATAACGTTTGATCAATTTAGATCAAATTAGTTTAGCTAAAAAGGTCAAACATCATTACAAACTGATCATGTGATGTTAAAGGTACAATATGCAGGATTTTTGGCCACCTGGGGTCGCTAACCTCTTACAATAACAAAGGCGTAGGTTGATGACGTATATTCCGCTGTTACGTCCCTGTGGTCTCGCGTATGTGTTTTCTTTTGTTTCTCATTTTCTGATCACAACCTCAATGTTTCCCCTTTAAAGACCTTGTGTCTAAGGGTGCGCAACATCCGCATTAAGCTGAATTGTGGATCTTGTCATCAACCTGATGGATCTAATAATGTTTATAGATTAGTGAATACATTGATGTTTTTATCATGACTGTTGTATGAAGCAGGGCGCGATTGCTAATGAGAGACAGACAGAGACAGATGAATTAATACTCACACAGGTCAGTTTATTAGACAAATTAAACTTGAGGTAATGCAGCGCTGTTTCACTTGCTCTAACAGTTTCACTATCACACTAATCATGTTGAATATAACATTGATTAGTTTTATGTACATTTTCTCAACTATCTAATAAAGTACATGCAACACTCGCGTCTCTGTCAAGTCAAGGTTAGTCGCGGACGTGGAGCTCTCGGCATCTCGAAAGATGTTGATCTTCGTTTCAGTCATTTTTTTTGTCTCAAAGACCCCATTTACACCTGGTATTAATATGCGATCTGTATCCAGATAAGTTATCCGGATAATAAGTGTTCTGATCTTACCTTTGCGTTTACACCTTGTATTTTTAATGCGTTCTCGTTATCCACATTGAGTTCGGATCTCTGTCCTCCAGAGTGACACCTGCGCGTGAGCACTGAGGTGGCGGGATATCAGCTGTAGTTTATATAACACTATGGTGCGTTCACACCGGACGCGAATAGCGCGTCAGGCGCGAGTGATTTCAATGTTAAGTCAATGCAAAGACGCGTTACACACGTAAAAAATTCCTGTGGCGCGAATGAGGCGTTGTTCGACTACATCTGCGAGAAGTTGCGGCCTCTGCTGTCACGGAGAAATACTCTGTCGTCGGTGTCTGTGGAGAAGAGAGTTGCAGCTGCGCTTTGGTATTATGCCCACAGGGTCTGGACAATCTCTCGTCTTTGGGATAAGTACAGCAACTGTATGCCACGGATTCTACCAGGATGACGTTTGGCAGGTACGAATGCGATCACGTCGTACGGATTGCGTTTACACCTAGTGAAGATCCGAACACAATGCGAGCCAGACTACCTCCAAATGTGGTCAGGCAGATCCGATCACAATCCGATCACAACGCATTTACACCTTGCATTAACATACGTTTTTTATTATCCGGATAACTTATCTGGATACAGATCGCATTTTAATACCAGGTGTAAATGGGGTCAAAGTCTGCTTGTCATGGTCCAAAATGTTTGAACAAAACAACAACAGCTTGTGTGTCCTGCTAGGCATAACAGGCATAACCCCACGTCTGTCGCCATGGTTACTATGGCAGTGTGAGGTCAAACCTGGCAGAAACTGAGGGTAACGCGGATATGACGTCATTGACTGGCGACTCCTCACCCCTGCTCACACGCTCCGGTTCCTTGTTTGAAATCGCAATTTTCTATTCAATTTCAGTTTTCAATCGCAATAGTTGGAAATATTTGGGATATTGAAAGTAATCAACTAAACAAAATATATAATATTGGCCTAGTGGTGTTTGGATATTTTACTGCAAAATTCTTACATATTGTACCTTTAAATGGATTTTTGTCAGGATTTTTTTTGTTTGTTTAATTTCTGAGAATCTCCATGCATCTGTTCATGTACAACACTGCTGAAGCGCCGCCTTGTTAATGAACATGGAAACATGTTGCTAATTGTTCTGTCTTCAGATACTTAGTGTCAAAGTTCTAAAAAAAGCCAATATGTGATAAAGTTATGCAATAAAGTTGTTTTCATATTTGTAATTCTGTTGCTTCTTCAAATAATTATAAATTGTTGTCATTATCCTTGTAAGCTACATTGTTTACACAATCTTGAGATGGAGCAATGTGATCACTTACTGAGCGCTAATTTTAATGATATAAGGTGTCTACAACTTACCAGCAAATGGGCTTTATGCCCAGCTGCACTACTTCCTGAACTTCAGCCAGCTCCTTGTTCCTGTCTGCCATTATTGGCCAAATTGATTAATTCAGGTGTGCTTGACCTCAGTAGTCAGGGCAACAATAATCAGACACACCTGAATTAATCAATTTGGCCAATAATGGCAGACAGGAAACAAGGAGCTGGCTGAAGTTCAGGAAGTATTGCAGCTGGGCATAAAGCCAATTCAGATGGGTTGTACACTTCAGCAGCTGAGGCTGCTTGGCTGAAGAGGCGGGTCAACTGGCTGGCTCAGTCTCACATAAAGCCCGCCCTTTTGCCCATATATTGATTGGCCAGACGATGGGCGGGGCTAGGATTACCACAGCAGTATAATCTTAAATAGTTCCCTTTATTTTACTGACGACTGCTTCTCAAATCTCAGAGTTCAATGCAGGATTCGAGAACCACTTGCTCTAGAAAGTTGTGTTCAAAATACTTAGTTTTGAGTTTTATATTGTGTAGGTCTCCTGCTAATTACTGAAATACTTCTGCTGAGCAGCTGTGGGCCTATAATACCTAAAACTGTTTCTATTAATGCAGATTATCTGTCGTTCTCACTACTTTGAGAAAAGATTAAGCATGGAGCAAGATTAGTTTTATTAACGTAAATTATGTTTAGATCGACTACATTGCATTCATGCACTGTTATTGATACAGTTTCCATATGTTCACTGCAATGTGTTAGAAAAAAAAATAGGTGTAGGAAGCCTCAGGAGAAGCAGAGCTAACATTATTTTGGTAATGGGCGTTTTTGTTTTCGTCATGTGCGCTACTGTACGTGGTAAACCAATCACAACAGACTGACCGTCTGGCCAATCAGAGCAGAGTAGCTCTTGGAAATTAGGGATTTTAGAGGGATTCATCTGACTAGTCGTTTGAGAATCATTGAAAATGTGGTGATGTGCAAATGTATATTATAATTTAGAGGAAATTAAACATTTTTTTTTACCTTTGATGGATGTAAACATGTTGCAGGAGACTCCACAACAACATTAGGAAATTGCAAAATAGCATAATACGCTGATTTCAAGCAGCCGCAATTTTGAAACGGTTCCAGCGGGAAGAAAACTGGAAGTGTCGCCTTTAACCATGGGAGAGTCGCGACTGTGATGTTGGATATTACTATCCAATAGTGTAAATAAATCGCGGCAGCAGCTTCAGGTTGGTACTCCAAGGCATTGTTGTCTATCTGCGGCAGTGGCTCAGTGGTTCATGTGGGTTGTCTACAAGCCGAAAGGTTGGTGGTTCAATCCTCGGTTCCACCTGACGAAGTGTCGAGGTGTCCATGAGCAAGACACCTAACCCCAGCTGCTCCCGACGAGCTGGCTGGCGCCTTGCATGGCTGACACCGCTGTTGGTGTATGAATGGGTGAATGTGAGGCAAATGTAAAGCGCTTTACATTTGAAGCGCTTTACATTTGCCTCACATTCACCCATTCACACACTCATTCATGGTGACCAAAGCGCTTTACATTTGGTGGCCATTAGGTCTATGAAAGCGCTATATAAATGCAGTCCATTTACCATTTATCATCTGCATAGGCGCGGGAAGGGGGGTGCTGCGGGGGCTGCAGCCCCTCTCGTCATAGCATAGCATAGCATCATTATTTTAATATTTCGTGAATCGTTGATATACTACGCCTGCGCGCGCCTCCTCCTCAGTTGCTTCCGTAACCTGACACTCGTTTGAATCTCTCTTGTTCGGAGATTCATCAGAAACACACCAGAACGCAAGGCCATGTTTGGTGCACTTTAAATAGAGGTAAGAAATGGTTTTAAATCCCTTATAGGCCTATACTGCCGCCAAGCATAGCTATTATTTCTGTATTATGTTGCCTATTCATCGTCTACCGGATGCCTAAGGGAAGTCAGGCATCCAATCTCGTCCGACATTAATAAAACATTTTATTTGACACACAGTGATATTTGTGTTTGGCCTCTCATTTTATGTGATTGATTATTGATGAAGCGTGATCAATGGACAGCGTAGGCACAAGTTGAGTTTCGGCGCCCCCAAGTTCACGCGCAATGCAAGTGATTGTGCCAGCGCCTTGGGCTCTATGCACGGCGTTATTTCCGGTGAAGGATTGAAGGATGCTCGATAACTTCCGCCGATCATAGAGTCCAATGCAATACCGAGAATTTATATTGAATTTTATACTCCATGGTTATACTAATGAAACGTTAGTCACAAAAACAGATAAAACAGACACCCCTCGTTGTGTTTATGCTTCTTTTTAAAATTATATTAAATAAACATAACTATATATAAAATTACATCTAAACGTACGTTTCGTTTCAAAGACGGGAGGACAGTAAATATTGAAGACTCAGCCATAATCCGAGCATCCTTACGTCAAATGCGGAACTTATAGACTTAGACTTAGACTTAGCTTTATTAATCCTTAGGGATGACTCCCAAAAGGAAATTAAAAATTCCAGCAGCAGTTTTAGCAAGAAAAGAGAAGGAGAATAAACAGAAGACAGTACAAACAACAAAATTAAAAATAATAATAACAGTCAAAAAAACCAACAACAGAAAAAAAAAAAAAAAAAGTGTAAGTATTGAGTCCAGTATTAAAGTGCTAGAGCGATAAAGTGACCAGGCATTAATGCAAGTCCAGATAGATATATATGTATTTACATATATTGTCCTGTCGTCCTCTCTACCCTATTTCCTCCTCCCCCCTAATGAGGAGTTGTAGAGTCTGATGGCATGAGGAACAAAAGAGTCCTTCAGTCTGTTTGTCCGGCACTTGGGAAGGAGCAGCCGTCCACTGAACCGGCTCCTCTGGTTGCTGATGATGGTGTGCAGGGGGTGGCTGGCATTATTAATAATGTCCAGCAGTTTGTCCAGTATCCTTCTCTCTGCCACCATCACCATTGAATCCAGTTTCATGCCGATCACAGAGCCGGCCCGTCTGATCAGTTTATCCAGCCTATTGGTGTCCTTCTTGGATATGCTGCCCCCCCAGCACACCACAGTGTAGAAGAGGACACTGGTAACCACAGACTGATAAAACATACACAGCAATTTGCTGCAGATGTTAAAAGAGCGCAGTCTCCTCAGGAAATACAGCCTGCTCTGTGTCTTCCTGTAAAGATGGCTTGTGTGTGTTGTCCAGTCCAGTTTGTTATCCAGCCACAATCCGAGGTATTTGTATGATTTGACTGCCTGCACCTCAACTCCTTCCAGCAGGACCGGTTGCGGATCTGATCTGGACCTCCCAAAGTCAACGACCAGCTCCTTTGTCTTAGTGGTGTTGAGCTGTAGGCAGTTAGTGCGACACCAGAGAGCAAAGTCCCCCACCAGACTCCTATACTCCTATACGCGGGAAGCATATAGCCCGTTCTGCTAGATATTTGCTTCTTATTTATTAAATACAGGCAATTGGTTGATAACACATTTATGCGTGCATATAGCCCGTTCTGCTAGATATTTGCTTCTTATTTATTAAATACAGGCAATTGGTTGATAACACATTGATCACAATTAAGATATTTATATTAAACGAAAATCTTTTAAAAAGAGTCTTTCTACAAAACAAAACACAAATGAAGTGAGTGGTTAAAATCATGTCTCTCATGATGCATCTTTCTCATGCTGCATGCTCACTTTCATAATCAACATTGATAAAATAAAAAAAAACATTAGTCTATAATATTTAAACAAATATGATACTAAATATATTTACTTTATTGGCAACAACACGTAACGTATACAAAGAAATTTAATGGTTTTTTGGTCATAATGACGTCATATTTTTCAACCCAGCCCTCAGCCCCCCTCGTCTGAAACAGCTTCCCGCGCGCCTGACCATCTGTACCATCTGTACATCCGAGGTTCTTCCCACCGGAGCCTCGCTTTCCATTTCAAAATGGCGGCAGCGTAAAATCAGCTTTAATGCCCTTTAATGTGGCATTAAATCAAGGTCAAATGGTCAAACATTATAACATTAGTTCATTATATTCAAAATTAATGTATTTTAATTTATAGCTTTTGAGCAGTGTTTTAGTTTGATTTATGTTTGTATTGTTTTCAATATTGGTGTCAGTCCTGTGTATCTGCTGATACTGTGACCCTGCTGAAGCCCCTCCTGCATGAACATGTTATTTCACCAACAGCTCTCTCTCACTGTCACATTTTAGGGTGAAAAATTACACGCACAAAAAAGAATATAGCTATATTGTATATTTTTTTTATAACTGTATGCCTCCTTTTGTACAATATTAAATAAAAATGTTTTAATATGTCCTTTAAATTCTCCGGCCTCATTCTTGACCTTTACAGACACCACAACAAATGCAACTCAACTCTTTGTTTAATTGATTCAACTTATTTATTCCGTTAGTCTTGAAATATAAATACATGTCAAAACTGATTCAGATCATGTGTCTTTATGTAGCTTTCACATTAGCACCAAAGAAGACTAATATAACAATTGAGAATAGCAGATCTATAACAATATCCCATCCATGTTATAAAAAATGATCACTTTATATTTCTTCTGGATTCTGCATTTTTTTCATTTAAGAAACGTAAAACTGCAAGGCAATTAAAAAAAATTATTAAATAAAAATGATGAATTGGTGTAATATTCAGTGAATTTATATTTAAACTTAAGGCTATGTCTTTTTTAAAAGGTGTTAAACATTGATCTCATCATGGCTGTGGGTGTTTCTGTTGAAAACAAACAGTTCTACGAAAATGTAGACCACTGAAGTGGAAAAAACAAGCGTGAAGCTGAGAAGAAGAAATCTGACCACAATCTCATGGTGGCAAAATATAAATGTGTGAACATTAGTCAGACCTTCGGTTTATTTTCCACTCGGCTCGTAGCGTGATCTTTATCTCTCATCGTGACTATTTTAGCACATTTAGGCACACGTCTGTTGAACCCCCTGATCCACAGCTGTTTGTCCTGATCTTCACCAGCTCTTAGAGTCAGATTCAGTCGTGTCTTTGGGTTGAGATCTGTCCACACAAACCACACTCAACTAAACCACAGGCATCAGCTGCATCGGCCAACGGACTCACCACAGCTGTGCAGTAACACAGAAGATTTAAGCATTCAGCATTTCTGTGCAAATATTAAAGCACGTGACCAGCTGATGGTAAATGAGAGATACACTTTAACAATAAACGCTGTGGTTTAAAGCGTTTCTGCTCAAACAAACATTAATAAACAGTGTCACATAAAACTTAAACTGTCAGGAGCTAAAAGTGTTAAAATACGGCAGTTACTTCTGCTTTTGTGCATGTGAACGTGTGTGAGAGAGATGAAGTGTGAAAACAAGATGAGAAACTGACCAGTGCAGTGGAAAATTTGTTTTATATACTGAACATTTATATTCAGATCTGCTTAATATATCATAGTCATATTATGTTGATATATACAATTTTTAAATAATATAGAACAGCTGTGTTTATCATGATCCTGGAAGTCACTGTGAATGATTTAGACTAAAGGTTAAAATATTGAACATCACACAGAGAGCTGATCATCACTGGACATTTCATATTTATCAGCAGTTTATGACCAATATACATGAAACAGAATCATTTCTTCAGATTGATTCATTTGAACTCAGTTTAATGGTGTACAGACAGTGTGTCTCTCCTAAAGAGCCTGCTGGAGCACCAACTGACTGATCATGGAAAACAACATGTTATTTTACAGTGTAAAGGCCTTAAAACTGACATGGAAACTTCAGGTGTTTTGGAAGTGTATATTCACTATTCAACATGTTCCTATATTACAGTATGTGATCATTGCCTAATCCGGGTTCTGATATTGGCTCAGATTCAATCTAATCATCATTAGGGCCTATAAGCTGCTGTAAAATGTATATTATTCAGTGATCTTCAGTGTGTTTGATCAGGAGATATCAACCGATCTATTATACAGCAGCTCAATATCCTCCCTGAACTCATGATTACATGTTTTTAATGTTTATAAAAGGTGATTCATTGCAATCCTTTTGTTTCCAGAGATACATGAAATAGTCTCCTCATAGTGAAAATTTGCTTTTAAATTAAAAGTATATTCATTTTTTTTTTTTTTATTTAACCATGTCCCTTGAGACTGAGTCTCTTTTCCAAGGGAGACCTGGCCAAGACGGCACACCAGATTCAATTTAAATACAAATACAACATAGTCAAAAACAAACAAACAAACAAGCATCACACATAAAAGAAAAGAACAGGTCACATATGGCAGTTACATTTTTAGTTATATTGCATTTTAACATGGCCTTAAATTAATTTAACGGAACTAGATCATTTAGATGTAACAAATTTTGCAAATTATTTTGCATAACACTTTTAACATTTTTGATAATTTCCTTAGTATGTGAAACACACAAAACAAGTGTCTCATGGTGTGTACTGTTTTCTCTTCTGGTTAGTAAGTTACTGAACGGCCTGTTCGCCCCTGCTGGTAGATATTGTAACTACACTTATAGGAACACAAAGCATCTTCCTTCTTTGAAGGCCTTTCACACATAGGCCTATGTGTAGTCTGATGAAATAAAAGTATTTTATAGCAACATATAAAACTGTTAATATTTAAAAAGGCCTGTATTATATTTCAAGCAACTACAACAGCAGCTACAAAATTAAAAATGTTTTAAGATTGATAAGTTGCATAGCCTATACAGCAATCATTTTAATGCAACCTTTTAACACAGATATTTCAAAAGACATGAGGAATTTCTTCAAGGGATAAGGTGACAACTTTCTGTGGACAAAAACACACAAAACAAAACACTAATACCAGTCTAAAATGGTTGACAGGTCTTGTTTGTTTCTGGCTAAGCTGGTTCAGCTGGTAGCAAAACCTCTCTAAAACCAGTTTGCTCACCCAGCTTTGATCAGGATGGGAGAGTATCCGACCTCAACTGATCCTCCACACTCCAGCAATCGTGTTCAGCTCTGTCAGGGTCAGTGAGTTGTTAATAAATCACATTCTGACAGCCACAAGATGGCGCCACAAATCTGGACTGTTTATCTTTACCACTTCCTAGTGGTGGGCAGATCTAGGCTTCCTAAAACAATGAAAATGTACCATAATGTGTCGAGGCTCCGAAACAACCCAACACCCGTCTCCATGGTGACACCACTTGCCCTTACTATATATATATATATTGTATTTTTCTAATATGTGAATCTTGTAACCTGTAGGCTCCTCGCTGTGCATAATGTTATTTTGGTCATGAAAAATTAATATTAATAAAAGAAATCAAGTCACAATGTCTCATTTTTTAAGTTCAAAAATATTCATTTCTCTGCTGTTCGAAGGACTTCCTGTTTTACAAATTATTTCTCTAGCCTTTGAAAAAATCCTCTCACAAGGGACACTTGTTGCTGGCAAGTAAAGATATGTTTGATCCATAAATCTATTAGGAAAACCAAACTGATGTCTTGGCTTTAGATTGGGTATAGCCTTTATGTAGACCTATAAAATGTATATTCACAAAATATTATATCATATTGACAACATATTGTATCATATTCACAGTGAAGCTGTTTTTAACATGATTGGCAGTTATGATTGAGACATGACAGAGGCCTATAGACTTTCTAAACAGTGTCCGGACAGTTTATTATTATATTTCAATTATAATTATATTTCAAACAATGCATACCTTGCTTAGATGGCCTAGCAGTGTCAGTAGCAGGCCTACAGGGGGAGTACCACCCTCTGTCTGCACCCTGCAGAATGGCAGGATGAGTGCTCCTCAGCCATATTTTGGTATATCTGGATGATTAGGAGGTCATGATGGACAGATGCCACTGGGAAATTTGGTCAGGATGCCGGGGTTACACCCCTACTCTTTCCGAAGACATCCTGGGATTTTTTGTGACCACAGAGAGTCAGGGCCTCAGTTTAACCGACTGATATAGACTATAACAGAACTGACAAACAGGACAATATAACAGGACTGACAAACATTAAAATAACATTTCTTTTCTCATAAGACTAAGTTTCGCTGTTGTGGTTTCACTGAAGTTGTGATCTCATTGGTCCATTGTGCTCACGGGGGTCATTCTAGTTTATGAATTCAGAACAAAAAGTCTTTGATAGAAGGAGTGTGCAGAACACAGCAAACACTGAATGATTATTAGAGCCACATCGCAAAAAAAATATTTTGAAATATCAAAGATTATTTAATTTTTCATTTATTATAAGATTGACATTGAAGGTTGAAAATCATTACAACAGCTCCACCTAGTGGGTTTTCACTGACATTTCTAATCTCTCACTTGCTGTGATGTTATAGTATAACATTTTTAAAAGTTGATATGCAAAAATCTACATGATATTTAATTACTTTATGCTTCTGTTTTACAGTACATTTATTAATTTAGCAGACTACACAGAAAATTCAAGAGACACTACCAGACCATCGAAAAGAAAACCACAGATGAAAATTAATGTATTTTAAGAGGTGGCTACCTAAAAAAATACATCATGCATGTTTGTGTTTCCATTAAAAACACAGCGTTCTGAGAAAATTGAAATATAAATGAAAATAAAACAAAACGAGAAGGTAAGAAAAAGACCTGAGCAGCAGTTACAAAAATAAATGTGTTATTCAAAACGTTATATAAAAAGTTATTCAGGCCTTCAGTTTATATTCTAACCTGCTTATAGGTGTATCTTTATCTCTAATCATGACTATTTTAGTGCATATTTGTATTCAGGGCTGTTAAAAGCACAAGTTTGCTGACATATAGGCCTACTGATCTTACGATGTTTGGCCTGATCAAGTCTCTCATTGTCTTTCGTTGTTTTGTTGAGTCAATATTTCTCTGTTTCCCACAAACCATAATGTCCAACTAAACTACAACATCGACAGCATCAGTCAACAAACAATGAATCTTAGTTAAACTTCAGATTCAGTCAATTGAACAAGTTTAATGGTGTACTGTACAGTCAGTACGTCTCTCCTTAAGACCCTGCTGGAGCGCCAACTAGTGACGAAACATGGAAAAACAACACTGTCAAAGGCCTTAAAACTGATGGAAAGAATCCTTAACCCTAAATTTACTACAATTAAAACTCAACCCTAACAAATGGTTAACCCTACTCCACCCCTAACCCTATGAGGCCATAATCTCAACTGATGCTCAGTGCTGCGTAAAGTCGGGCCACACTGTGCGATTTATAATAGTCCTTTACGATTGTTGCTTGTCAGACTGTATGGACATGATCATTGCTGTAAGCCATGTCACACTATTATATCAAAATCTAGATCTCAAACACAACTGTGACAATTGCATTGTTGAAGAGGTAATTAACTAATTATTAATTACTTTTTTAGAGTAACTAATGCTGAGTTCACACTGCCCAATTTTGCCCCAATTTTAACTCATCGACTGGAAAACCGTGCAGTTTTCTACTTTGAAAATCGCAGTGTGAACATTACCCAACACATCCCAGTGCCCAGGAGTAATTGTGGCTGAGGCATATTAACACAAACCAGTAGTGGTGGGCAGATCGAGGCTTCATGAAACACTGAATCAGTTGAAGCAATCAAAACAATCCGACACCCATCTCCATGGTGACCCCTAGTGGTCAGAACAGTGTAAATGCAAAAACCCGGGCCAAACATTCATAAAAACACCTTTTACAAATCTTTCAAATGTAATTATCTAATCATCTAACAAGATTATCAAGTGTAAGACATCCATGAAGATGTAAAAAAATGTAGGTGATAATTGAAACCAATCTGGGGACGGGGTGAGACTAAGCGGCATGCATCTTGCAGTGATCACCGGTGATCGGTTCTGTGCAGATTTTGCTCAAATTTGGCATGCCGACGCCAATTATTTGGTTCGTGAACGAACATGTTTTTGGATCTGAGAATCGATTCACTGATTCACTTGAATGTAGGCCTACTGACTCACTGAAATATTTGCTCACTGAAATCACATTTCGAAGATAATACATTTGCGAAATTATTGTGCAAGTGTATAATTATCCGATGACCATGTAAAAATAAAATGAAGTATGTTGTTAAAACTAATTGAATCAAATTTTGCTGCCTTGAAAATACTATTTTGATGCAGAATTACGATGATTTTCATCGTTTTAAAATCCTGTTATGCCATATATATCTAGGGGAGTCACTGGACCCTTTTTGAAATTCACACTGTGCCCCGGTAAATTATTGATGATTAATCCTTCTATGATATTGGAGATATTGGAGACTTTCAACCCTAGGATGTTTGTTCTGCTCAGGTCCTTTGTGTTTCTGTCTGCGGTTTAGAATCAGAACTAGCAATGCCAGAATAGTGAATGAATCACTATTGATCTATTAAGACAGATTTAAAAAGTGGTCTGATATTGTTCATGATTTAGTTAGATTTGTTCAGAGCAGAGGTTTCTCACACCGAAATATTGGGATATTATAAAAGACAGAAAACAAAAAAAGGGCCCTGGATGAGTTCCATATAAATATTTAATTTATATGGAAAATTTAATATTTAATTTATAAGGAATTTATTTTAATTTAATTTATTAATTTAATTTAATATTTAATTTATATGGAAATTTCCTTATAATCCAGGAAACAAACATGCAAATGTTTTCTTTGCCAATGATGAAGCATGAGTGCAGCTTAAACCCCACCCCCGATGATGTCATTTAATGCCATTCTAATACCAAAATCATCATATACTTACATTTTTACATACATGAATTTGATTGAGAATGCACAATTTGCTTTTTCAATGCTTTTATTAATGTGAGGAGTGTTTTCAGAGAAGATATTGAAAAAAGATTAAAGTTTAGAAGAGATTTGATTTCATTTTTAAAAGATAATATCGGAGAGATGTAGTTCAAAGTCAAAGTAACCGTGGAACAGGATGACGGTCTCACAGGTCCTTAACACAAATATAGGACAATTTGTTTGAACAGGACAGATCGTTCCAGCAACGGTTAGCTGTAAGGTGGAACAATGAAATAAGTTAATCTGATCATTATAGTGTTGTTAGAATCAAAATAAAATGTAATATTTAACTTTAAGCACTTTGTGAAATCTAAAATGAGTCATTTCATGTTACAGTATGATGTAAAATTGTAGGATTGTAAATTACAACTGAAAGATATTAAAAAATCTGACTGCAGTCTTACAGGTAAAGTTGATCTCCAAACAGTTCTCGACACCACTACTGTTAGGTTCATTAGAGCACCAGTGGGTGAACAAAAACACAGATCCATCACTCCACAACCAGCGTCCTTCCTAAAGAGTGAATAGAAAGAGTGCACTACTATTGTCAGACTTCAGGAAGAAGCTTTAGTTCAGATTTGAAGTCAAAGCTTCTTCATTAGAAACTTCACCTTTTCCTGTTTAAAGCAGAAATTGTAGTTTAGATAAACGAATAGGTCTCTTTAGGACACACAATTGAACTTACTTGTACAGCGTCATGAGCACCAACCCAAGTACGTGTGGAAGGAGAAGGCAACAGACTCAGCAGGAAACCATTTTCCAGTTTATTACTCACAGATGCGAGATTCGCACCAATACTTTGACAGTTTCTCTAAAGAAATAGCAAAGAAGAATTGTTTTTTTTTATAGCAAAAGTGACAACATAGTCTGCTGATTATTTGCTCAGTACCAGTTTTCTGTACTATTTAATTGCAGAAAAGAAAGTTTACTATAAAAAAACATTCCCACTTTATAGTAAGTGTCTTTAAATAATATCACTGAAAACAATGACTTGATAAAATCCTCGTAACAATTTGCATTGACACATTTTAAGTAACTTTTACGTACAACTAACCTGTTACTATCAAGTAAAATCTACTTACTATTGCACTTAAAATTTGTTTGACATTTAATTGACATTGATTAACCTTCACTTGACTAACTTAACTTTAATGACTAACAAAATGAATTTTTTAAGACAATATAACACTGAATTAAAACACGTGTTTAAAGTGTATGCTTAGAAACATCTAAATACATAATACAATAGATATTGAATAGATTACGCTCTTAGAAAAAAAGCGTTCAGGGTTCTTTACTCGACTCCAAATAACCTTTAATGCTAAAAAAGTTTCCATAATTACAAGAAAGAACCCTTTTGGCACAAATGTTCTTTATAGGTTATTATTCACTCATATATTACATTATTCTGCAACATTTTGTAGTTGCACTGGTGTTACATGCTTCAATTGAGTACTAATATATAATTTTTTTTTTTTTTTAATTCTTGGCTGAACTAACTTTTCCTTGTAGAAATTACATGAGTTTTATTCTATTTACTCCACCAGAGAATCATTTTTAAATGAATCATTTGATAATGCATTTACTGTGTACATACATGTCTTTACATCATGTCTTTTAGATGTAATTAAAGCCACCTAATATAAAGTGTGACCAAATCATCTTGCCGTACCTCTGCTGTGATCCAGTTAGTCGGATGAGAAAAGAACTTGAAGCATCGGAGTCCATATTTTGTCCATGTAGCGGGGCATCTTCTGGATAAACCAACTGCATCCTGTCCATTAACATTCACTGGAAATAATGTTTTAATTTTTATTTATGTAGCTTAATTTATGTTTTTGTGATTATGTGCTGAAAATATATGTACTTACTGTACTCATACATGGTAAACCCCTTATTAATCATGCAAATACTAGTCAATGGAATATAAATAGCAAGGGTTTTTACAAAATAGATGTATTGGTTACCTTCTGCATTCCCCATGGAGAAGATAATGAAAAGAAGCAGACAACTTTTCAGCATTGCCATGATGAACCTGAAATTAATAAGCAGGAAAAGTTAAATATCTGCATGCACTCATATATGCACACTGAAATCCTCAATGCATTTAAACACAAAGATAGTTCAGGTAGAACATGCAGAACTCACATTGGTTTTTAAATCGTTACCTTCAGAATATCAGAGGAAGATTTGGTGAAGAGCCAGAGCCGGTGTAACACCATAAGATTCTCATATCTGTTGAATGAAGAAGGGTCATATTTATACACATAATATCCGGCAATAACATCCGGGTGTCCTGGGCAAAGATCAAACTTTACCATTTCTGGCATATTAGCTGTAGATTTATAGCAACAATTAAGAGAGGTCAAATGTTCAAATGTATGTGTGTGTCTTGAGTTCCAGTTTACGTGCGAATGGACTAGTGTTCAAGGCCTATTATTCACTGAAAAAAAAATCGACTTAATTTTTCTTCTGCAAATTTTTGGAGTAGTATGAAGCTGCAGACTCGGAGACCTGCATCTACAGTCCCCCTGCACCCAGAGTCCCGCATTCTCAGACCCCTCGTTTTTCGAGACAGCGCCTCCTATCAAATTGTATCGGATAAACATAAATGTGAGTAGGCTATCTTTTATTTAGCGAATCGTAGTAGCCTACTCGTTTGATTCATTTTTTTTTAATAAAACTAATTTAGCTCATCGATACAACATATGAATAGTCCATTGAATATTTGTAAAGTTAGTTTGTAACAAGATTTGAGCCGTTAATATATGTTTTTTCGCCCCCCCCCCCCCCCCCCCGAAAATATTTAGATAGCTAACGTTTATAATTTAGCTTTGAAACATCATAAGACATGTGCTATCGTCCTATGTTGAAGGCTATTCCAGGGTACACCATACATCGATGGAGTTGCCCCTGCCGAACCCAGCAACATCATTTTAGGATTATGCAAAGCGACTTATAAATGAGTTTTTTTAATGCAATTGAAGACGAAAAGTAAAGTCACGAACACATTTTTTCCTTCCTTTTTTCTTTACAGCAAGATGATGTTTAGGTGATCATTAGCCTAAATAAAGTAGGAATTGTTTATTTTATTGGTGTTTTGTCTATTCTGATTTGTTTTGCTTCGCATTCAAAATATCAAAAAACAGATTTTGTAATCTTAGCATCGTAATGTTAATTAGACCATTATAGGTTGAACTGAAAGAAAAATTGGAATTTGAATAAAAAAATATATATATATATATATATAAAAAACATTGTAGCAATATAATATCACATACTATTTTTCTGAAGATAGTTCAATCTGTAATTGTATCCCTTCCATCAGTAACAATTAGTTTTTTTCTGCACATACATTAAGCAGGGAACGCAAATATTTATTGGATAATTTATTTGGAGACCGTAATATTGCATCCTATTGTTTTTAATTGCATTTGGATAATCGTACGCTGTACTCTGTGTGTGGGTGTTATTCGACCGTTTGAACAGCAGGAGGCGCTGTGTTCGAAAAACGAGGGGTCTAAGAATGCGGGACTCTCGGTGGGGGACTGTATAGATGCAGGCTCCGAGTCTGCAGCTTCATAATATTGAATTTTTGCACTGTTACATGTATGGAATTAACTAAGTTAGGTCAAATTAACAAAGAATTTAACTTGGCCAATTATAGTTTGTGGAGTAAATTCTACTTACTCATTTCGGAGAGTGGTCTGTCAATGCCTTCCTCCCAAGCTCTCTTAATGTTATCCAGGGATGAAGATACCAGATTGATCATTAAATTATAAATAACAGTAATTGAGCCCTTGGCCAATATGTTACATGAAAGGAACCTATCCAAAGGATTTTCGGAGGGCATCACCGGGAAATCTGGTACAAGCCAGTGTTGTAGTCGAGACCACCTCACTCGAGTCCGAGTCGAGACCGAGTCCATAGAGAGTCGAGTCCGAGTCGAGTCCGAGTCGAGACCGAGACCAGTGAGGGTTGATTACCTAATTTACTTTTATTTACTTAGAGAAATCCTTTTTTTTTTTTATTTACTGAATTTACTTAGAGTTTAAAAAATATGATCAGTTTAGGGTAAAAAGGCCACATAGTAGGTGGTGTTAAAAGTAATTTTATTACAATTTGTCATGCGCAGTTGCGCACTAGAAAATCACTAATCACTGGGCGTGTCAATCAATTTAAAGAAATATTTTATTAACATGCATTAATAATCATGAAAAATATTTTGAATTGAACTCGAGTGGACTCGGGAATAATTCCGAGTCCTAAAAAAAAAAATGTTCGAGTACGTGTCAATTCCGAGTCCAAATGCACACGAGTCCATGACAAGACCAAGACCATTAAAATATGGTCTCGAGACCGAGTCCGAGACGAGTCCGAGTCTCGAGTACTACAACACTGGTACAAGCCTTATTGGCAAGATTCTAAATAAATCTGACTTGGTAAGACCAAAACGTACAACCAATTGCTCAAAAGAAGCAAATAAATTATCCCAAAATAAGTCTTTAAAACATTTTATCCCCTTGTGAGACCAGCTCTTGAATGAACCACCCTACATTGAAGGCGAAAAAAAAAAAGCGTCCCTAAAACCAAATGACTTTCTGAATTGGATCCAAATCCTTAACGAGAGTTTCACCACTGGGTAATCGGCCGGAATATAAGACGTTAACTGTAATTTAGAAGCAAGAAGTGCTGGAAGGGAAATTTGCCTGTAAGCATTTTTTTCCATGTCCAGCAGTGATATTTTTGGGAATGTTGTGCTTACTGTCGTACATTTATTCCTAACTATGCAATTCTTGAACAGCCCTTACGAGCCCTGACAATGGGGAAAGGGTTGAGGTCGTGCGACAGACTTGTTTGGACAAGTGAAGCCGAGGAGCCATTTGCAAACATGAAAGTTCAAATGACCCTGGCTCCGACTTTGGGTTTGCCCAGTGTAAACTGTTTATTCAGGTGGTGGATGAGAGAAATGGGTTTATGACTTCTGTTCTCTTGAAGACTCTGTTCTTAAGAATTCAGACAAAACTGAGATAAAACTCATCCTGCAATAAAGCAATGAAACACACACTGGACAGAAGATCTCAAAGAAAGAGCACAGGACATTGTCCTGTCTAAACGTTTCTCCTTCTTTATCTCTGCATCCCCCTCTCCCTCCTATACCTTCCTTTCCCCCTGATTCAAGTCACTAAAAGTTCACTGATAATGTCTATAGATCACATATATCTATTTCCTTTTCATTTTTGGAAGGAATCCTTATAAATGTCTCAGTGCGATTGGTAAAATGGTTGCAAATTCATTACAGTCATAGGTATTATGAGAGCGATTGAACACTTCTTCAATTCTTCTTTAAGATTCTTCTTATGTCTCTTCAAGATGATCTGAAAATTCATCCCTCTCATCTCAAACCAGGTCCTCTGAGGACCCTCTAGTGTTTCTGATCTGTTGTTTATATTCTCCAGAGTCAGTGGTTTTGATGTCTGTGATCTTGAGATCTCCAGTCTGTGTGTTCGGAATATAAGATTTCCATTTTACCTCCACCATATCTCATCACTTCACTGTAAAAAATATTTTCAAGATTTGTTATCACAACATATTTTCTTTTGTCAAATCAACTTTATAATAATTTATTTAGTTGAGATAACTTATTATTTTGAGTTTCTGATGGTTAAATTAATCTCCTTCATTGTATTAACTCACTTTTTCCAGTTCAATCAACTTAAAATTTTAAGGCAACCAGGTTACTTACTTTTTTAAGTTAAACCATCAATATTTTTTTACAGTGTTGGATCTATTTCAGTAACACCAGACTTTAGAGGAACTGAATCTCCCTCCGTCGCTGACACCGACTTCACTTCATCAGCACAATACACACCTGAAGAACACACACACACACACACACACACACACACACAACACTCCGAAATCAAGCGTCTTGTTTATTGATCAGTGGAAATGTCCTGTGGTTTGCTGTAGTCTACAAAGTACATTAAAATTAATGAATGATATATGATTATGATTACAATTGGATTTTGTCAGAGCATACAGTATGAACCAACTGATTTCAAACTACAAGGGAAAAAAAACTATTAACACACACAAGTATACTTAATTCGAGATTATAAACCAAAGCTATAGTTAACAACGGAATCAGTGTTAGTCCTCTAAAATACAACAATGATAAGATAGAAAGATCAAATACACATAGATTAAAATCTTTAATTGAAGGTTTATTTAAATGACTTACAAATGTGCTAATTGTGAATAATCCAAGGCACAACACTCATTTATTTAATTTGAATAAGTGCAGTTTTACTATAAGTGCAGTAGGCGGATTTATCCGGCAAGTACTTAAGAATAAATACAAAGGCACTTCAGATCACATTTACAAATCGACATTCAGATTTGATCACAAAAACATGAGCATAAATATGAACATGAGCATTAACCCAAAACTGGTGTTAAAGGTATAATTCACACAATAATTACTTTCTGTCATCATTTACAACATAACATGCTGCTGTCACTTTAACCCTTAAAGACCTAGAACATTTTTGGGGCACCTGACTTATCTGTACTTTTCTTTGTTTTTCGAACCCATTATAACAGTCAGAATTATAGCATTATAGCAGACAAAAATACAAACAAGTGTAAAAATTTTTTTCACAAACTATATAAGTAGTATTCACATTTAGAAACGTAACTCTTGGCTTGATGACGTGTTATAAGAGAACATACCTTCCATCATATAGGAAGGAATATGATACATTGGATAACAAGTCCAAATATGGTCATTTTCTGGCTAGCTCACCACTAGTACATCTGCAACCAAGAGGACCATAGACTGTGTTATAATAGGGAAAAATAGGAGACCTAGAGGTAATTCTGTCATATTCTTCAAGCTGAGACTACCATCCTAGAATTATTTCAAAGGGTTAAGAGCTAGTGCACTCAAGCACAAAAGTGTCTTCTTATCAAACTGGACTCGTGGCCTGCTGCATATTTACTCCATCAGGAACCTCTCCATTCATCAGCACAATTGCTGAATTATTCAATCGCTTTCCTCTAGAATCTGAAAAACAAAGACATTCTGTAATCAGACATCAAAACTAATGACAAGAATTAACATAAAATTACAAAGGACCAAGTTCAGTCTTGTTTGAGCACTTGTTCGTTTCGAACAAATTAACACGATTTGTGAACTCAGTCTTACGAACTTGAGAGAATAATGATCTACATCTCACACCAAGGAACATATGACTTTAATAGAATTGGAATTTAGAGAATTGGAATTTAATAATAGAATTGGAATATAGAATTGGAATTTGGAATTTATTTGGAATTTAATAGAATATGGAATTCTTGGTCCTTTCTGGAGACTGACACTAAATGGTAGATCTCTTATTTATTTGACCAAATTATGTAAAACATAGGAGGGAGTGACAATGGACCAAAAAAATGTCCTCTGGACAAAGGCTCGGTTTTTATACCACTGGCCAAAACAAAACTACATTACCATAGGAACACATAAATGACCAGAGGAACATATGGTTCCTAACATTGGAATGCATATCCAATCCCAGTGGAAACTTCATACACTTTCAGTCAAGCTCTTCCCACACACACTCAAAGTGACTAGGGCTGTGAAACGTCCAAAATAAAAGTTTGTGTTTACATAATATATGTGTGTGTAGTGTGTATAATTATTTTGTATATTTGAATTCACACATCTATATATTTAAGAAAAATGTGTTTTTAATTAGGGCTGTCAAATGATTAATCGCGATTAATCGCATCCAAAATAAAAGTATGTGTTTACATAATATATGTGGGTGCACTGTGTATAATTATTTTGTATATATATATATATATATGCATGTATATTTAAGAAAAAAAAATTATATATAAAACATTTATATATAATATAAATGATATTTAAATCTATGTACAGTATATACATGAAAATATTTCATATATATATATATATATATATATATATATATATATATAAATAAAATAATTATACACAGTGCTCCCACATCTATTATGTAAACACAAACTTATATTTTGGAAGCGACTAATCGTTTGGCAGCTCTATTTTTAATATATCAAATATTTATGTATAATATTAATTTTGTATAAATATATATGAAGTATATACATGCAAATATTTCTTAAATATATACATGCTTGTGTGTGTATTTATATATATGCACAAAATAATAATACACACTACACACACATATATTATGTAAACACAAACTTTTATTTTGGATGCGATTAATCGTTTCACAGCCCTAAAAGTGACCCAAAGTCTCTCTTACCCACATATGTATTCATGAACACTATGATTCACAACATACGATGATTATGAATTTATATAAAAAGTAATAATACAGATACATAATACTACTGATTATGAATATTAATAAAAAATAATAATTAAACTAAAAACAATATTAGATTATGAAATTTTAGTCTTCAAAGCAGAAAGAAGATACTTCCACAGAAGAAATAAAGTCAAGTTTCGCACAACATGAGAGCAAGTAAACCATGATAAAGAAATCGCTTAAGTCACTTTAACTAATAAAAGTCATACTGGAAGAGTTACTCACCATTGACAAGTGACACTGAATTCCCAGCTCTTTCCACCTCTGCTGCAGAGATTTAGACGATAAACTCCAGTGTCGCTGGTTCTAGTGTCTTTGATGGTGAGAGACCCAGTTTGATGGTGAAGCTCCAGTCTGTCTCTGAATCTCTCATCACCACCTCCAGTCATTCCAGTTATGAGAATTTTATCTCCAAATCTCCACTCCACTTTCTCATCTCTTTCTACATTAAAATCAGTGATTAAAACTAAACATTCTCCCGCCTTCACTGACACCGTCTTGGGATCGGACTCACCTGGAGAACAAACAGAGAAAAATCCTCATACAGAGTTGAATGTGACTGTATAACATCAATTGATTATAGCCTAAATTTACTGTATTTAAAAATTATACTATTCTGTACAATCCAAATTCAGAAAATGAACTACTGCGCTCCATCTTCTTGATGTGCATGCATGCAAACCGCTCGTTCATTGAAACTTTTTGGAAATAGAAATACTCGAGTGACGTTCTCAAATTTACAGATGATATAACCTTAAAATGTAAGTAATGTGCTGAAGAAATATGTATGAAAAATTTAACAGAAGCACACATCTGTCAAAGCAGCTGACAGGGAAAGGCAAAGTATTACGTGTTAAAGTATTAGTTTGTCTGAAATACTAGAATAAAGTATATATATATATATATATATATACGTATTATATACGTGTTAAAGTATTAGTTTGTCTGAAATACAAGAATAAAGTATATATGAAGAGTTCAGATGCAAAAGCCTCTAAATGCCATTTGAAATTTTCTTCTTTAATGATGATTTTTATCAAACTTGCATATTTAAGTTCAGTAATTTCACTTAAATAACAATTAATAGGTAATTATCATTGCCATTTAAGTGAAATCACTGAACTTAAATATGCAAGTTTGATAAAAATCATCATTAAAGAAGAAAATTTCAAATGGCATTTAGAGGCTTTTGCATTTGAACTCTTCATATATATATATATATATATATATATATATATATATATATAAAGAATTCTTAGCTTGTGTACTTTTCCTGCAGGATGTATGTTAATGATGCCTTTTGTCTATAGAAATACGTTGCTATGACTTTACTACTGTAGAGTGTTGTCATTTGTGAATGATTTCTGTTCACTGTATGCAGACCAGATTAATAGCTAATCAAATGTGTTGTAGATTGGTTTGCAGGGTTGTTTTTATTTAATTTGGTGCAAGGATGAGACATACTGTATACATTTTGCTCATCATTTCTTTAGCAATAGTACTAAAAGGAAAACGAAAGACTCACAAGGCTTGAAAACTCTGAATTTCCTGTATGACGTCCTCTTGCTGCTGGTGATCCGTAGATTATAAGATCCAGATGTGATGTCACTGATGCTCAGAGATCCGGTGTTCTTGTTCAGCGTCAGTTTGTCTCTGAATCTCATGCCATACGTCATCTCTCCAGTCTCTCCGGTCAGTTGAGCGATGAGATCGTCTTGATCTCCAAACATCCACAGGACCAGATCATCTCTCTGTACTTCAGTGTCAGTGTTTAGAGTCACATTCCTTCCACTTATCTCTACTGACTTCAACACTAAGAACAAGATAAATACAGAGAAAAGGTTTCCATTATATAAGTGCGTGTGCATGTGAACATCATAGTTTGACAGTACTCCACAAAGATTATTCAGATGGGGATTTAAAACCAGCTTGAAAATGAACTTTACATATTCATATGCATCAAAGACCATTAAAGAGCGGCTGTGCCTTCACTGCACACAGAATCAAGTGGAAACAGAGCTCCGCTTTTTGACATCCCACCAGAAATCAAATATGGACAAACTCCCACTATTGCTACGAGAGCCCAGATAGTTTAAACCTGGCCATGAGAGGTCCTGTCATGAAAAAAGAGCCTCCAGCAGGACAGAGTGACAAACTATACACATAGAGACACTGATAGAAATATCAGAAAATTAACATTTGAATTGCTATATTTATTTTCATGTAAAAAAAAAAAAAAAACTCTCCCTGTCAGGGTTTGGGCCAGGTGGAAGTAGCGAGGACTCCACCAAACATGACTAAAACACAAGCAAATGGCCAGTAAAACAAATCACAAGCCATGTGCTAGCACGAAACTAGTCATGAACATGCAGCCGATGAGAACACTCATAAGCCATGTGTTCACACAAAACATGACAACATGAAAGCACACAGCCAGTGATAAACAAGCTGTGTGCTACACAGCACAAGACAAAACCAACCCGATCTCACGACCAAGTCGTACGAATTCGACGAATGATTAAAAAGTGGCTAATTCGTAACAATTCATACGACCTCACACGTACGAATTAATACGATTTTGCTAAATCGTACATATTTTACGAATTGGCCAATTCGTATGAATTCGTACGAATGACCTACCCCTGACCCCGCCCCTAAACCTAACCATCACGTGGGTTTAGACAAATCATAGGAATTAGTACGAGTGAGGTCGTACGAATCAGAAACTTTTTAATCATGCTTCAAATTCGTACGAATTGGTCGTGAGATAGTGTTGGACAAAACATGACATTAAAGCACAAAAAAAAAGGCACACAGACAAGACAGGAATGTCAGGGCTCTGTCACAAAACCAAGAAATATACTAGACAGAAGTAATGGAACCCTGACACCCTTACCTCAAACAATTAATATTTTTAAAGTATTTAATTAGGTTTAATTCGGTCTCTCCAAACTGTCATCTTAGTGTGAGTTCACACTCAGGGTGTAACGGTTATCAGCTGGAGTGCCCGTTGAGAGCCACTCCACATCAGACTATCATTGATCACTCACAACTACATTTCCCATAATTCACTGCCCGGACTCATCCTGATTATCACATTCACCTGTGTCTCATTATATTGTTTAGTTCACTCATATAAGCCTGGTTCTCCTCATCATTCCCTGCGAAGTCTTGTATGTCATTCCACTGCATTTCTGAGCATTTCCTTTGTTTTCTTTGTTCCTGATCTCTGCCCGTTTCCTGGTTTTCCCTTTCCTGCCTCACCCTCTGGATTTGTTTGTTTGTTTGGATTGCCTGCCTGTGTATGACCTTTGCCTTGATTCTGATTATGATTTGGATTAACCTTAATAAACTGCATTTGGATCCTCAACCATCTTCTTGTCTTGGAGCAGTCCGTAACACAGGGTTTGGATCAAATGAACAAATCAATAAAAAAGAAAGACTTGAGATACTCACCTCTGACAGTAACATTCCATCTCTTGATTTCGGTGGATTTACTGCCGACGGGCTTCAGAGAATAGACTCCTTCGTGTTCAGTTGTGATGTTTGTTATGATCAGTGATCCAGTCTTCTCGTCCAGCTGCAGTCTGCCTCTGAATCTACTATCAACGTCTAATGTGGTGATCTTTCCAATCCAATCTTTTTTGATTCCAGCTATGGTAGTTTTTTCATCTTTAAACATCCACTGTAAGTCATCTTTTCTCCGTATTACAGCATTAGTGTTTAGAGAGACGGACTCTCCCTCCTTGGCTGACACTTTCTTCACTTTATATCAAAAACAGAGAAATGAGGAGATTATGTGACGTGTGTCAGTAAAGCCTCATTGAGGATGTGTATATGTGTGTTTGTGTACTGCTATTGGTAAGAAAAAACTAAATAAAAAAAAAATAATATTTTTAATACACCGCACACCTATGAGCCAAAACATAAATGACCAGTCACAGGTGAAGCAAATATCTTTGATCATCTCTTAACAAGCCCACATTAAGGTCTGGATAGATTAGATGGTAAAGCAAACAATCAGTTCTCAATCAGTGTTTTGATGCATGAGAAACGGGCAGCAATAAAGATCGAGTGACTGTAAAACAGTATTCACTTTATAGCCCTTAATCCTGTAATTGTGGGCACAGATGACTCAGGTGTGATCCTAATTTTTGTTTATTATAAATGTTATATCACTGTCTTCGATAAAGTTTTGTCTATCCATTTAGGGTTTTTCTTTTTATTTTGGGGGTATTTTTGAATTTATTTACTTCAAAAAGTAATTTAAATTATGTAAATTAATTACTATGTAGTTTTATTTTTTACATTTTTTAACTACATTAAAATATCATTCCAATAAGTTCTTAGAGCTAAAAACTAAAGATGAAGTGACTTTGCTGTCACCTGGTGTCTTATTTTGGCTTATAGAATGCTCTAAATTACAGTTTTTCCCATTCATTTCTATGGGTGCCCATTTTTGACCCAAATACAAGATTGAGGAGTTGTTTTTTTCACCCACTTAACATTGTAAAATTGAGTCAAAAAAAAATTGTGTGTGTTCAAGAGGCAAACTTAGGAAAAGTAGCCAAGTCTTGTACCGCTCAGATCAAGGGAAGAATTTTTTAAAAATAAATCAAAACTATTTTGCCCACATTAGTCCAGAATACAGGTTTAGGGTTAACAAGGGTGTTATTATAATGGCAAAGGCGACTGGGTTAGAGTATTTCTATTTCTGAAATAGCAAGGCTTGAGTGTGTTCTCCCAGTCAGCAGTGATAAGAATTTTCCAAACCAACAAAAGGTCTACTGTTGCACAAGTAACAGCATTTTAATTATGGTTAAGGGAGGAATGTGTCACAACACAGAGATGCTGCCTAGCTGCAGACTAATCAGTGTGCCAATAGGGGCTTTTGCACCGGATAGTTCTAGGAACCATCCACCAGGGTCTTTCCCAGAGAACGGGGAGTGTTTTCCTTGTTGCATTTGCACCCCCATTAGGAACTCTGAAGTGATGTAAGCCGCGCTTGTTGGTGTGATTTATTTTGACGGCGTGGAAGACTTTTACTTTGACGGTGCTGAGAGCGCCAGAGCCCGAGCACACAGTGATTGCATTCTCCATGTTCATTAGTTTATGATCTGTCTAACAGTCCTGTCTAAAACATTATTAGATGCTGCGTCCCAATTCGCCTACTTATACTAGGCCCTAAAAGTATGTACTCTTTTTGTGAGGAAAAAGTACATACTTTTGAGTGTGTAGCAAAATAGTAGGCAAGCTTTGGGAAATACTATCACGTCATCTTTAACGGACAGCTCTGTCGCGTGCTGCGTGCATCCTGTCACCGTAAACTGCCCTGTCAATCATCTCGTCACAGTTAAAATCCTCCATTCTATCTAATTTTATTTCCTACCGTTTCGGAGAGCACGTTCATCTGCCAGTTGTGGGTCTTTCATGCTCTCCTCGTGTTTGCAATTTGAATATAATGATGCATTTATAACGCAATGGCTAAAACGTGTCTTTACAAAAGTTCACAGTGCTGCTGCAAATGCAATATAATGTAGACAACATTGAATAAATTCATTTTCGTCAGGTTAGATAATGATAATTAATCACCCGAAGCTCTTTATCTAAACCTCTCTACACAACCGCGGGGACTCGCGCGTCCTCCGTATCGACTACGTGTCTGTAGTTTTTTAACACTTTTTACTCGTGTTTGTAGTTCTAACCGAATCCTCGTCCAACGCGCAATGGTTTGTGGGCAATATCAGCCGTTAGAGTGTGCATCGATCTACACTTCGGATTCTGACCGGAAAAAGTAGACCATCCGGGTATCTTTGAAACACTCATTTCAACATACTACGGTTTGGGACGTACTAATTCTATTTTCGAATACTATTTAGGACGGATAGTATGCGAATTGGGATGCAGGGACAGTGTTTCTGGAGGCACACCAACACTACACATTTTCCAACTCTTCCTAATCGATCACACCTGAATCAACTCATCAGCTCGTTAGTAGAGACTCCAAGACCAGAAATATGGGTCAGAAAAAAGAGACATCCAAAATGTGCCCTGTTGGTGTGCCTCAAGGAGCAGGGTTGGGAAACACTGCATTATTAGACAGAGCTGTTTAGACACTAATGAAAAGTTATTAGCGTTTGCCATGTGGTTGATGACCAGTGTTGCTAGCTGAGCAGGAATACATGTATAATCACATTTGGCTTGGTCCGCTTAGTGTCGCGTTGAATTTTCTCCTCAGCGTAAATGTTAAGAGTCACTGTTTTCCATGTTCGTAGAGTTAGTATCCGGAGTAAATATAGGCTATAATCTGTGTTTACATGGCTTTTTTTTTAAATGGTGGGTGCTGGTGTTTCGCGTGCGTTCGGCCAATCGGCGTACAATAACCTTACTGATGGTTCCTATAGACCTTATTCAGAGCAGCGCCATGACGGGTATGAAAGTGAGGCTGTGAGGGATAGACTTACCGTGTTTCCAATGGCATCCGCTGTAAAAAGCTGAATAAAGCGGCTAGATTACTTACAATTTTCCACAGCTTACATTGTCGGGAGTTTTTTGTCAACTGACATTTCTTGGAAAGATATTTTTCCAGTGTTTCATGAGAAGAACAATCCAAAAACACATTAAATAACAGTACAGCCCATTGAAGAGATGCAAGTCTATCCCTCACAGCCTCGCTTTCATTCTCATTAAAAATCAAAGATGGCGCTGCCGTGAATAAGGCGTATTGTGCTGGTTTAGACCGAATCTGAAGTAGGAGCTAAATTAGTTCCTAGAACTAAAATCGTTCCTAGTCCCTGCGGTGCAAACATGCCAAAACCCGGGAACTTCCACCAATAGTGGAACGGCGTGAACATACAAGCAGAATCACTCGGACATTAATGGCGTAGACACGCATACACACGGATAGCTCAAAATGCGTATAGATAACACGCCACTTGACTTGCAACATGACATCATGACTTTTGCGTAAACATATACGCCACTTTCGAGTCAGGTGGCGTGTTATCTCCACGCAATTTGAGCTATCCGCGTGTATGCGTATATGTCTACGCCATTAACGTCCGCGTCATTCCACGTGTCTGAACACGCAGTCAAATCTCCAGTCATAAATGCCATTAACCCCAGTGACGGTTAAGTTTAGGGATGGGGTTGAGGTAAGTCATATCTTTTTCTTTCCTAGGATGGTAAGGGAACAGTCATAAATGCCATTAACCCCAGTGACGGTTAGGTTTAGGGACGGGGTTGAGGTAAGTCATATGTTTATATAACGTTAAGTCAACGGCGTTCATAAACACGCTGAAAGGCGATTATGCGTCTTGATAGCACGCCAAAAATGGAAATACGAATTGGCGTTTAATACACACGCTACTTCATGAGATCAGTCTGTGACTTGAAAGTGGCGTGTATGTTTACGCAAAAGTCATGATGTCATGTTGCTTGTAGAGTCCAGACCTCATGCTTCGGCAGGTCTGAGCTGTTTTGGCAGCACGTGGAGAACCAAGAGCATTTCAGGAACATGATCATAATGTATTGGCTCATTATTTATGATTAACTTGGCCAGTAATTTACTGTACTCTATCAATTCATCATTTTGTGCACAATAACATTTAATAAATTGAGGAGAATACAAAATGATTAACACATAAAAGTAACTCAATTTGCACTTTAACTATTAAAATTCAGTTGTGTTCATTTCGATGAATCACATAAAAGATAATTTCTACTCACAATTTATGTCAACTTTGAATCTCTTGTTTGTGGTTCCATTGATCTGTAGGATGTAAAGCCCAGAGTGTTCAGTTCTCGTGCTCTTGATGGTCAGAGATCCAGTCTTCTTGTCCAGCTTCAGTCGGTCTCTGAATATCCCATCAGGACCTTCACCTGTTTTTTTCTTTCTGGGCATTTCAGCTATGAGAGTGTCTCCAAACATCCACACTTTCAGATCGTCTTTCTGTATTTCAGTATCAGGAGATAAAGTGACCGGTTCTCCCTCCAGCAATGATATCAATGCGACTTTATTTAAGACGCATTAAAAGAGAAAAATACAAAGAAAATGTTTCTGTTACATCAAGTTTGCCAAGTGTAACCAGCCAGTCTATTTGAAGTCAACAACTATAGTACAGAACAATATATCCTCGAAAACATTACCCCCACATCTCGCCCAGTCCCTTCATTAAAGGCTCATTAAACTGACTCATTCTTAGTTTCAATCTGTGTGTTATCACGTAAATCTCCCTCACTGTCTGTAACCATTCTGCAAGTGTCGTGGCATTTTCTACTTATCAGCATCTAGGAGTATTCATAAAAGATACATATTCTTTTCTCACACCATATTAAAACTGGCTTAACTCATAAAATTTATATTGAGGGGTCTCTGAACAAACTAACTTGGAACACTTTATTATTGAGCAAAAACACAGTTGTCCAATAAGGATCTAGAATGGGACCATAGACAAATATACGAGTATGCTATTTGTTTTTCTGAATTAGGAGGACATTTTTCATAAGAAGTTTGTATAAATACGAATAGTGTACACAACTGTTAGTGAATAAGACCCAATGTTCCTTCGCAAGTAACTTGTAGTTCTGTGCTTCAACCGCTTAGGCGTGTCCAAATAACAAAATTTGCTTCATGTCCGTGAACTCGCATACCGAGAAATTGAGAGATGTCGAGGAAAACATTCCACTAAGTTAAATTAATTAGATATTACATAGAATTTGGTAGTAAAACAAAGTGTTTCACAACTTTATTGGTGTCTATAAAAATGTCTATTTTTATACAACATTTGCAATAGCTTTTTAGCACTTAATTAGAAGCACCACAATGACTAAACTGTGTTGTCTGTCAAATACGTTTATTTCAATATGCAAAGTATTGAAAATCAAAATGTGTAAATAAAGCTCTGTAAATATTTTTACAACTCTATTCTATACTGTAAGAGTGTCCAATCGGGTAATCAAAAGTTCTTCGCACTTGCAGTCTTTACGCCTACTTGAACACTTGAAGGCCGAATACAGGAAATACGTCATGCAAGTGGTCAAGTACAAAGACTACAAGTTTGGTTATTTGGTCAGGCCCATATTGTGTCTCAAGACTGCCTTCCATTCATCAGGGCTGTACCTCTCCTCATCCAAACAGATGAAGAAAACATGTGCTATACACAAATCAACAGACACATAGTAATTTATCAAATGTAATGTGTGAAATAACTGCCAATAAAGACATGTGATTATTATTATATTAAAAACCTTGAGCTACTCACTTTTAACAGTGACAATGAATCTTTGATACAACCTCCCTCTGTTTCTGGTGGTCTGTAGCTTATAGACTCCAATGTGTTCAGCTGTGATGTTTGTGATGATCAGAGATCCAGTCTTCTCATCCACACTCAGTCTGTCTCTGAATCTCCCATCGGCACCATGATATGTAGAGATTTCTCTGGTGTCACCTCTGATTTCAGCTATGGGTTTCTCTTGAGGTCCAAACATCCACTGTATTTGATCATTGTTTTGTATTTCAGCACCAGTCTTCAGAGTGACGGATTCTCCCTCCTTTACTGATACGTTCTTGTCTTCATCTGTCCAACAGCACATAAAAACAGAAAAATTAGGAGATTTTCAAAACTGGGGATTCTTGCCTTCTCTAAAATTTTGTTATTGCTTTAAAAGCTGTAACTCTCGGTTTTCGAAATAAGTATATACCATGGTCTGGGTGAACACTCGATTCTGATTGGCTGCAGGGTGTCCATTAAAAAGTGATAGAGGACACCTATGGCGCTTTTCCACTGCATAGTACGGTACGGTTCGACTCTTGCGCGGAACAGTTCGGTTCGCTTTGCGTTTCCACTGCAGTAGTACCCCTTCAAAGTGTGTGGGACTGATCGTTATTTGCGCGTGCCTCTACTGCCATGACATCATCTTAAAAGCGCCACATTTTCAAACCCACAACACAGGAACAACTTGAATGTGCCATTTATATTTTATTTGACCCTTAATGTAACGTATTGGTATTAAATCATATTTGTGAAAAACAAGCACATTTTAGGTTATCTGATATTTTTTTCCAGTGCTGTTAACTGTACAGTCTTTACCAATAAATACTATGAAAAATAAATTTACAAAATCTTTTGCAGGACAGTTCAATTCTTTACAATAAAAGAATATAGTAAGAAAGAAAAGTAAGCTGTTACACTGAGATGGTTTGGGAAAACCATAAAGTATTTTTGTACAGTCAATGAATTGTGTACAGGAAGCATTAAACCATCAAAGTTAAATGATTGTTTGTTGCTTATGAATTTCCAATATTTTCTTTAGCAAGAGGTTTCAAACTTTTTAATGGCAATGAGCCCTAAACAACCCTTGTGTTAGATTTCGATTGTAAAACTAATTAAATATAAACTAATGTTTTAAAAATGTGTTATTTGGAAGTGACCATGGTATAAGCGACTACGGGCCATTAACCCTTACATAACTCAACTTTATTAAGTAGCATTGGTCCTACACCCAAACATATATTTTGTACCATTATTATATTTAAATTTCTTAATGTCTTCCATTACCTGCTTCTGTCCAAAATTGTTATTATTATTTTACAAGTATAAAATATATGAGCGTATAACAACACTATACTGTAAGTGTGTCCAATCGGGTAATCAAAAGTTCTATGCACTTGCAGTCTTTACGCCTACTTGAACACTTGAAGGCCGAATACAGGAAATACGTCATGCAAGTAGACAAGTGGTCAAGTGCAAAGACTACAAGTTTGGTTATTTGGACAGGCCCATATTGTGTCTCAAAACTGCCTTCTATTCATCAGGGCTGTACCTCTCCTCATCCAAACAGATGAAGAAAACATGTATTATACACAAATCAACAGACACACAGTAATTTATCAAATGTAATGTGTGAAATAACTGCCAATAAAGATATCTGATTATTATTATACTGAAATCCTTGAGCTACTCACGTTTAACATTGACAATGAATCTTTGATACAACGCCCCTCTGTTTCTGGTGGTCTGTAGCTTATAGACTCCAATGTGTTCAGCTGTGATGTTTGTGATGGTCAGAGATCCAGTCTTCTCATCCACACTCAGTCTGTCTCTGAATCTCCCATCGGCACCATGATATGAGATTTCTCTGGTCTCACCTCTGATTTCAGCTATGGGTTTCTCTTGAGGTCCAAACATCCATTGTAAATGATCATCGATTTGTATTTCAGCACCAGTCTTCAGAGTGACGGATTCTCCCTCCTTTACTGATACGGTCTTGTCTTCATCTGTCCAACAGCACATAAAAACAGAGAAATTAGGAGATTTTTAAAACCCGAGCGGACTATAAATAAAAATAAATATATCCGCTTGCTAAATAAATCGTCAAGCGTAACCAGGGAACCCAAGTTACTGTTTGTAAAAACTTTAGATTTCGATTGTAAAACTAATTAAATATAAACTAATGTTTTAAAAATGTGTTATTTGGCAAGTGACCATGGTATAAGCGGGTTAAAGCCCTTCGAGGTGTCCATTGTCAGGTATTAATGGACTTTGGTGGAGGCAACCGTCCTATGGCGCATTAACCCTTACATAACTCATCTTTATAAAGTAGCATTAGTCCTACACCCAAACATATATTTTGTATATTTATTATATTTGATTTCTTAAAAATGTCCTCCAGTACTTTCTTCTGTCCAAAATTATTTTTTATTATTTTACAAGAATAAATATGAGAGTATAACAACACTATACTGTAAGTGTGTCCCAACGGGTAATCAGAAGTACTGCACTTGCAGTCTTCACGCCTACTTGAAGATTTGAAGGCCGAATACAGGAAATACGTCATGCAAGTGGTCAAGTGCAAAGACTACAAAAAAATGGTTATTTGGACAGGCCCATATTGTGTCTCAAGACTGCCTTCCATTCATCAGGGCTGTACCTCTCCTCATCCAAACAGATGAAGAAAACATGTGCCATACACAAATCAACAGACACATAGTAATTTATCAAATGTAATGTGTGAAATAACTGCCAATAAAGACATGTGATTATTATTATACTGAAAACTTTGAGCTACTCACTTTCAACAGTGACAATGAATCTTTGATACAACCTCCCTCTGTTTCTGTTGATCTGTAGATTATAAACTCCAATGTGTTCAGTTGTGGTGTGTGTGATGGTCAGAGATCCAGTCTTCTCATCCAGCTTCAGTCTGTCTCTGAATCTCCCATCGGCACCATGATATGAGATTTCTCTGGTCTCGCCTTTGATTTCAGCTATGGGTTTCTGTTGAGGTCCAAACCTCCATTGTATATGATCATCGATTTGTATTTCAGCATCAGTCATCAGAGTGACAGATTCTCCCTCCTTTACTGATACGGTCTTGTCTTCATCGGTCCAACAGCAATCACAAAATATCACATATTAATTTTCCAAGGATATTCTTGGCAATATGAAGAATAAGTAATTCTTAAATTTTCTTTACAACTTTGTTTCCAATCTCCTTCTGATATTTTATTGTCTATTAAAATTTCCCATGTTATTTTAATATTATGTAACCTTCATTTCATTGAATATATTATTTGTTCATCCTATCAAATTATTTACTCTAATAATTTTACAAACTTTAATCAAAGCTCAAAAGAGGATGAATATCATCTAATGTTTTTACTTTAATTTCTTCCTTTAAATAACTTCTTTGAAGATGTTTTTTTTAAATAGTTTTCTAGATAATACATATTTTCCACCTATACTTTAAAATAAATTTGACAAAATGAATACACGCATTTATTGTAAATACTTACACATTCTAATTAGCTGTTTACGGATCGTTTCTTCACCTTTCACATCAGTGGCTAGAAACAGAGAAATGGGAAGATTTTAAGTGAGTTTGAAGATTGAAAAGTGCTTTTAATAATCAAGGATGTGAATTAATAATAAACAATGCATGAAAACAATGTATCAATCTGTATATTGTTTAATGGTCATGTATACATTTTAATATTAACTACTATTAACAGTTTAAGGATATTTCCACGATACTGTTACAGTAATATTCCTTCATTAACTAAGAAACGATCACCTAAAATGTCAATTTTGTTGTCATGTACATGTCAGTTTTATTGTCATTTCAAATGTGTTTGAATTTCTTCTGTGGGACACAGAAAAAATAACATTGAAATGACATGAGGGCAAATAAATAATTTTTATTTTTGGGTCAGCTATTCATTTAAAGGTGCAATAAGAGATTTCTGAGAAATACCATTGATAATTTGTAAAACCGACACACAATCAAACACACCCCTCCCTTCAATGCTCACAAATCACTGCAACACAGGCAACAACTACAGCTTGACCAAGTACAGTATGGCTAAATCAACTGTGATTAAAAAACAACAGCATATCTTTCATCTGTGAAACAGCAAAAAAACAATGTTACTCACACATTGAGCAGAAATATAGCAACCTCTGTTCTCATTTCCAGGCCTTCCCTCCCTTCCCGCTCTCCAACGTCTCTCCAGTGCTGGGATATTTTCAATATTAAAGCGGGACACAGTTCGTAGTTCTTTTTTTAAAGTCAACAGACATACATGTGATGAAAGTCGAGTAGACTAGCCGCTGATGCCGTATTTAATGTACTAATAAGCCTGAACCATAAATAAGCGCTGCCCACAAGGCTATAGCTCTTAGCAGCTTATTTTTATCAGTTCTTTTGGCAGACACATGGCAGTGTCTCTCAACTAATAGTGCAGCTGTGGGTTTTAGTTGCCAAGAAATATATGCTAGAACTTTTCAGTTTCTAAGCTATTTTGATAATGATAATGATAAAACCAACACATTCTCATCCTTTGGCGTCATATGACATTTCGTCGAAATACTACGCACATGGCACCCTTTAGCGTCAATATAACCAGTGGTGGAGGAAGTACTGAATCTCAGTACTTAAAGTAAAAGTACAAATAACCAGATAAATATTTACTTTAGTAAAAGTAGAAGTAACACAATGACAACCATACTTAAGTAAAAAGTAAAAAGTACTTTATTTTAAATGTACTTTAAGTATTAAAAGTAAAAGTACTTGCATAACAATTTATTATCTTAATGTCTATTTTCTAATGATTAATAAAACATTTAATTCTAACTCATTCAACCTAATAGCCTACTCCTATAATGATGTTCAATAATAATGGAAAAAAATGTCACCATTTCTGAAACAAGCTTGCAATTAGGCAATATCATGCTTATCCTTACTATATGTTAATAACTATGTTTGGCAGTAAACGAGATTAATTTATGGTGTAATTCTGAACCTCTTGGCTTGCCATATAATCCTAACCAAACCAAACATTACACACGGATATTACACACGGTGTGTTTCCTATGCACATAAAAACAAATTTTCGCGTATGAGTTGCACGATAAACACACTGCGTGCGAGACGCATTTAGTGTGACCGGGTTGATATACTGTATCTATGGCAACCAAACGTCACTGGTGAGACAAACGTGCAACGAACGGACGGTCAAATTACGTTTTGGCAGGGGAAAAACTGATCAGAAAATGTAACGAAAATGTAACAGAAGTTGTAGAAATGTAGTGGAGTAGAAAGTATAATAATTGCTGCAAAATGTAACGAAGTAAAAGTAAAAAGTAGGCTCTATTTATTGTACTTAAGTAAAGTAAAGATACGTGAAAAATGTACTTAAGTAAAGTAACAAAGTATTTGTACTTCGTTACATTCCACCACTGAATATAACACGCACTGTTATGGGTAGGTTTAGGTCTGGGGTAAGGTCTGCATCTCATATTGACGCTAAAGGATGCCAGTCACCTGTATGACGCCTTGGGTTTGCGTGTTATATTGACGCTAAAGGGTTCCATGTGCGTAGTATTTTCGCCAAAATGTCATATGGCGTCACCTATATGACGCCAAAGGATGAGAACGGGCTCGATAAAACACAGAACAGTGTTGACAATACATTTCTGCACTACTGAATGATTCTGAGCGTGTGCAATCTTTTTTATTTTGGTTTTGGGTGGTGGTACCCCAATGTTTTTGTGTGTAGATTTCAGAGCCTACAGAGGCACGTTTTTTTGACGGCCTGCTGATGGGGCGGGCAGCTAGTGGACAGTTAGGAAAAATTTGATGAATCTGATCATTTATTTTTGGGCCTAAAATCACTGATACAACCTTTAACTGCTTAAATATTGATAATTAATACTACTTACCAGATATGATGAGATAAACCAACTCACTCAGTATTAACCGGAAGCATCAAATCGTAAAAAAACACAAGTGCAGCGCCATCTTAATGGTTTCTGTGTTAAAGTCAAGTGAAGCCACACACAATAACACAAATATAAGTCAGACGGCCCATGTTAAAATCAAAACAGTAGAGCAAACATTACATGAATGCTGGCACAATGCAGGCACAATCAAACAGTCTTAATGTTGTTCTGGTCAATTCTAAGTATATTTATATCATGCAGCTCAATATTGAGCAATCACATGTTTCATATCACAAACAGAACATGTGGTAAAAAAATTTAGAAATTCTGAATATGAAAACTACATTCGAACTTTACTGTCACACAATAATCGAATTGTTCTCGCTGTATCAGGTTTAATACTTACACGGCTTTGATTCCTGTGTAGAGGACTCCTCATCTTGTTAGTCAGCACATAAACAGAAAACAGGAGATAAAATTGAGCAGATGTCAATAACACTGGAGGACTGAGAAGATATGATATGATTTTCATGATCATGATCACCATTTTTTAACTCATTTGATAGCTTTATGTGCAGTTTAAGTGGTTATTTGAGCAATCACAATCACTAGCAAAACTATTGACTATGGAAAATCTCTTGTTGAATGGGTTGTTATACTTACCCCCTAAACATTTTGGAGAGCAGATTATGTGACGATAGTGAAAAACCCCAGCTGCAGCTGAAAACACCAGCAGAACAAAAAAAACTATTCCTGCTTTAGCACCCGAAGACAGACCTGGTTCGGTAATGATAAAGAGAGACAGACAGTAACAAACACTCAATCATCAGCACTATATAACCTGAGAGAAGATCTAGTAGATCTTTATGTTAATGCTGGTTAGTTAATTGCATGTAAACATTAAAATCAAATCAGTGATGGAGATTAAAGTTCAATTCACATCAAGCCGTTTTAGCTAATGAAAAGGTCTGGGGAATGGGTTTTGTGCTCTGAAATTTGCAGTATGATGTCATCGAATATAAATTGCTCATGATTCAAGTCCTTTAATGTCACATCATCTGAATTAATCGCAGACAGCTGATAAACAATCATAACTTCAAAGTCTTGAGTTACTCACCACTGACAGTAACATTGAATTTCTTGTATAATGTCTGTTTGTTGCTGTTGATCTTCACTGTATAAACTCCAGAGTCTGTGGTTCTGATGTCTGTGATGGTCAGAAATCCGGTCTGATTATCCAGCTTCAGTCTGTCTCTGAATCTCTCATCCTTATCTTTTGTTAGGCCATCGGCCTCTATATCACATTTAGCTATGAGTTTTCTTTCAAACCTCCACACTATCAGCTCATCTCCGTGTGTTTCATTAACATCAGTCCGAAGAATGACAACATCATTCACTGACACAGTCTTCATTTCAGCTTCACCAGAATCAATATCAGCATCCGTTGGAGACTCTGCAAGAAACAGATTCACAGACAGAGACTGAACACTGTTCCTGGCAAAAATTCAATCGTTGTAGTACTGCAGTATAAAAACCAACATCACACATCTGCCATGCTGCTGTTCTGAAAATCAGTCATGTGATCCCCTGCGACCCAATCACAGCACGACGGTGATATTGTGAAACTACAATTCTGTTAGATTGTTGAACACATTAGATTATTTTATTTCCTTTTTAATGGCAAGTGTGCGAGCCTCTATGACTATATCATGTTGAATATATTTTAGCCGATTTTAGTTATTAAAAAAAAAAATTTAGTTTTTGGTTTTATAAAAAGTTTGGGCTGAGCATGATTAATCTCGATTAATCGCATCCAAAATAAAAGTTTGTGTTTACATAATATATGTGTGTGTAGTGTGTATAATTATTTTGTATATATAAATACACACACTTCCATGTATATATTTAAGAAATATTTGCATGTATATACTTTATATATATATTTATACATAAGTAATATTATATATAAATATTTTATATATTTATAACACATTTTTCTTAAATATTTACATGCATGTGTGTGTATTTATATGTACAAAATAATTATACACACTACATACAAATATATAATTTAAACACAAACTTTTATTTTGGATGCGATTAATCGCGATTAATCGTTGCCCAGCCAAACTATGTTTTTTTTCTAAAAACCTTAAAGCTAAAATATGTCATTTTTTTCACAGGTAGGGCTTACAATAAAGGCGTAGGTTGACGACGTATAAGCGGAATTATGGAACTTGTCATCATGCTGATGGATCTAATATCTAATGACGTTTAGATGAATGAATGCATTCGATAGTCACGCGGATATAAAGGAATGAGGAGATTTCATTCTACCGAACTACCCGCAAGTGCTGAATTACTACCCACACAGGTCAGTTTATTAGACGAATTACACTTGTGATGTTACGCAGCATTGTTCACTTGGTCAACACTATCACACTAAACTGAACGAGTGTGTTGAAAGTTATAATGTTATTCTATGTTTTAGTTCAGTAAGCTACAGTAGATCAACATTAGAATAACACACTGATCATATTCCAATATTTCATCATGTTGAGCTATATAACATTGATTTGTTTTATGTATATTTGCTCACCTGTCTAATAAAGTACACGCAAGAGCGGCATCTCGTCAAGTCGAAGTTAGTCGCGGACTTGGAGCTCTCGGCATCTCGAAAACGACACGCTGATACGTTTGATTCGTTTGAACGAAACAACAACTGCGTGAGCGTGCCGCTAGACATAACGCAGTTGTATACATCTGTCGCCATGGTTACTATGGAAATACAAGCAGGAACCAGGGATAACGCGGATATTACGTTATTGACAGGCGACAAGTGAACATGGACGAGACATTATTTAAAATTGGAATTTCTAAATCTATAATTTTTTTATTTATAAGATTAAAAATCTTTGGGAACTTTTGGGATATTTGTAAGTACAAAACTGCAGGAAATATATCACACTGTGCAAATGATTTTGGGATATTATATTACAAAAATCTTACATATTGTACCTTTAAATAAATTTTAATTTGCTTGGTTAAAAACTTTTACAAAAGTACAGACAGAATAACAGAAGTTCCTCAATGTGGTCCTCAAAAGTTCCTAACTGGTTCTGTAGATAATGCTTTTGTAAACAACTAATTAAAAAAATAATGTAAAGAATCCTCACCAGAGACAGTAACACTGAACGTTGTATAAATGGTATCAGAGTTGCAGATGATCACTAGTTTATAAAGTCCAGAGTGTTTGATTCTCATGTTCTTGATGGTCAGAGATCCATTATGACCATCAATATGCAGTCTGCCTTCGAATATCTCAGTGAGATAGGGATATGAGCTTTTAGTTTTATCAGTATCAGCAATGACTGAACCTGACGCTCCAAACCTCCACTCTATCAGATTAAATGTCTGTGTTTTAGAAGGATCAGTGTTTAGTGTGACAGATTCTCCCTCCATCACTGACACTGTCTTCACTTCATCTGCAACACCAAACACTCCTGTAAAACAAACAGAAACAGTTTCTCAGAGATTAAACTCATATAAGACTGCTGCTGATATTAATGAACAGATTTATAATGGATAATTTAGTCTTGTCTTACATTTACATTTTTTACTTTTATCCATTTAGCTGACGCTTTTATCCAAAGAGACTTACAATTGCTATATATGTCAGAGGTCACACACCTCTGGAGCAACTAGGGATTAAAGAGTAGTTCACTTTAAAAAAAACTTTTGCTGATAACTTACTCACCCCCATGTCATACAATAAGTCCATGTCTTTCTTTCTTCAGTCGAAAAGAAATTAAGGTTTTTGATGAAAACATTCCAGGATTTTCTCCAAATAATGGACTTCAATGGGAACCAAACGGTTCAAGGTCCAAAAGACAGTTTCAGTGCAAACTGTTCAAAGGGCTTTAAACGATTTCAGACGATGAATAAGTGTCATATCTAACGAAATGATCGCTCATTTAAAAAACAAATAACAAAGTTTAAGTTTTATAAGCTCAAATGCGCGCCTTTCAAAATGAACAAATCTTTTTCGAGTTATTTGGTTCATTCAACGAATGAGTTCGAACAGAAGTCACTAACGTGCATCACAGAACAGAGCAAGGCGAGCATTTGAACTTATAAAACTTAAAATTTGTTATTAATTTTTTTAATGAACGATTGTTTGGCTTGATGAGACCCTTGTTCATCGTCTGGAATCGTTTAAAGGCCTTTGAATAGTTTGCAGTTTGCACTGAAACTGTCTTTAGGACCTTGAACCGTCTGGTACCCAGTAAAGTGCATTATATGGAGAAAATCCTGGAATGTTTTCATCAAAATCTTTAATTTCTTTTCAACTGAAGAAAGTATGACATGGACATCTTGGATGACATGGAGGTGAGTAAATAATCAGCAAAATCTTTTTTTTTTAAAGTGAACTACTCCTTTAAGTGTCTTGCTCGGGGACACATTGGTGTCTTGCAGTGGATTCGAACCAGGGTCTCTCACACCAAAGGCATGTGTCTTATTCACTGCACCATCACCACCTGTTGTCTTATAAACAATTAATTATGACATTGTGACAAACTAATGAGAGAAAACTCATGTTGGGTCATCTACAATCACATTTAGCTGAGTGAATATGAGCAACACTGCACAAATACAACTGCAATAACTTTAATAGTAGTTAGAGGGTAGCATATCTGCAAAAAAAGAGTAATCTTATATTAATATAAGCATGTTTGATGATGATAAACGACTAATTTCTCATTTTAAAATGTATCACTGTTTGAACAAGTTTATTTTTCAATAGTAAAGACATGAATATTTGACATACAAAACACGTGACACTCAACAAATTAAAAAATATATGAAAAAGACCAAATAGACCAACAACAAATACTGCTAAAAGAGAACCAAAAAAATAAGTTCAGCAACATAGGCCTAGATAAAACCATAGTTAATTTGTGTTTTCCAAAACAGTAAACCCACAGTAAAAGCTTTTTACAGAACAATTGGAAATGTATTTATAAACGACATGAATAATTAGTTTGCGGCAAAGCAATTGTTTTACAAATCGTGTGAGTGTATGGTGGTCATAAATCCCACAAAAAAGGTCTGCAATGAATGCTTGATTTGGTGTTGCCACCCCCTATATTCCTCATGCCACCACACATAACTTTAGAAATCAGGCACAGAAACTGTAGTATCTTTGCAGAAAGCGAACAACTACATTCATAGAGTTCAAGTCACACACACACACACACACACACACACACACACACACACACACACACACACTCTCTCTCTCTCTCTCTCACACACACACACACACACACACACACACACACACACACACACACACACACACACACACACACACACACACACACATATGTATTCGTTCGTTCTCTGAGATAAAGTGCTGCATCTTCTGCTGTGTCGCAGAGTTAACACGCATCACTGAATTTCTGGACATTTTTCTATAGGACATTTATATATACACACTGTAAAAAATATTTTCAAGATTTGTTATCACAACATATTTTCTTTTGTCAAATCAACTTTATAATAAATTATTTAGTTGAGACAACTTATTATTTTGAGTTTCTGATTGTTAAATCTCCTTCATTGTATTAACTTTTTCCAGTTCAATCAACTTAAAATTTTTAAGGCAACCAGGTTACTTACTTTTTTAAGTTAAACCAACAATATTTTTCTACAGTGAATACTTTACTCAGTTTGTTGCAAGACATACACTCATGCCTCCAGCATATTACATAGACCTTATTCAGAGCAGTGCCATCATGACAGGTATGAAAGTGAGGCTGTGAGGGATAGACTTACCGTGTCCAATGGCATCCGCTGTAAAAAGCTGAATAAAGCTCCCAGATTACTTACAATTTTCCACAACTTACATTGTCGGGAGCTTTTTGTCAACTGACACTTCTTGGAAAGATAATTTTCCAGTGTTTCATGAGCAGAACAATCCGAAAACACATTAAATAACAGTACAGCCCATTGAAGAGATGCAAGTCTATCCCTCACAGCCTCGCTTTCATTCTCATTAAAAATCAAAGATGGCGCTGCCGTGAATAAGGCGTAACTCTTCTTCTTCTTCTTCTTCTTCTTCTTTTCGTTTCATGGCCGTTCACTCCTTTGGAGTATTACCGCCACCTACTGTATACCTTACGCACATGATTAATGGATCTGATTAAGAAGGAGGGAAAAAAAAAAAAAAAAAAAACATCCCATAGTATCAGAGCTCGTGTATCAGCTGACGCTGCGTGTTCAGCTCCTCCAGCTTCTACACTGAGCTCCTCAAACCTCCAGGATGATCAGTTCTCCTCCTCAGGCTCTAGATCCTGTGATCTAGTCCTGTAAGCTCTAAAAAAGTTATCACTTCCTTAAACCTTTCTCTATCACTCAAACCCTTTCCCAATAGGTCCATAATGCTCACTGGCCTGTTCTTTATATTTCTAAAAAGACCCCCACGCTGATCTTCATATTTACTACACTTAAAAAACACATGTTCTACTGTTTCAAGTATGCCACATTCATCACACATACCATTTCCATGCTTTCCCATTAATGCCAGTGTTGATTTTAAACCTGTATGACCCATCCCTAATCTAGAAATCATTACTTCTTCCTTTCTATGTCTTCCATAGCACGAATATTTTATCCCTACTGATTTTACAATACTATAATACCACCTACCTGTACTGCTACTTTCCCATCTTTGTTGCCATATTTTTATTATTTCTCTATTAATTATTGATCTAACTTCATTTCTTCCTAAAGGTATCTTAATATCTACCAAGTCTTTCCTTAATGCTTCTTTTGCTAATTTATCCGCTATTTCGTTTCCTACTATCCCAATGTGTGCCGGTACCCAACAAAAGTATACAAGTATCCCCTCTATGTTCAGCCTATATAATAATGTATAAATTTCTACCATCAAGTCTTCTCTGTCTGTTTTTGTTGATAGTATACTTTTAAGTGCTGATGCAGAATCTGAATAAATTACAGTCGCCATCCTATTTGGCTTAGTCTGCTCTAACCACTGCAATCCTACAATTATAGCAGTTAATTCTGATGAATATACAGACATTTTGTCACTCAACCTTAAACTTATTTTAGTCTCAAATTTTGGAATATATACTCCTGCTCCCACTTTTTGTTCTACTGGGTCTTTAGATCCATCTGTATAAATCTGTATACAAGAATAAAAAACTTCTCTTATAAAAGCATTAATTTCATGCCTATTAGTATATCTTCCTTCCGCTTTCTCCCTATCCTCCAGCAATCTCATTTCAACATTAGGCTCAGGTATATTCCACACTGATACCCCTTGTAATGGAATATTGGGACAAATATCTATATTTTCCAGACCACATTCCTCAACCCACTGTTTATACTTCCATCCAAAACTATTCCCATTATTCTTTTTATATTCCCAACAGCCATTTAAAATTGCTTGTGTACAATGGCTCTTACTACAACCCTGCAAGTTAACCCAGTACATCATTGTAAGCTTTTGCCTTCTTAAATCTAGTGGCATCTCCCCCATTTCAACCCTTATGTCCAACTCTCAGACCAAACACAACACTTATAATACAATGACACCTAGTGGTTACTCAAAGATACTACATCCCCTCCTTCTAAGTTAAATAACAATAATATTACTTACAGAATGAAACAATAACCCACATTCTTCATTTTTAGTAATTTTTGTGGGTGTCAAAAAGTGAAAATGAAAGTAACCGAAATCATACACTTACCGGACAGTAGTAATATAAACAAAACGGTATTTGAAGAGCTCTTCATACTGTTGTAGATTCTAGCGAAATTTGATTTCGATGGATATTAATATTCTTCGATGTGTTATAAACCACACCCACCAGACTGACAGCGACGACGGTTAACAAAATAAACCTAGAGACACCGACTGTGACTTTCTAATGAATTGATGAATTGAGACGAAAGAAGAACGGCAAGTTGTCCTATTGACAGACTTTAAAATAGCGGAAAGACTTTAAACGCAGGCGTTTAGTCTTCATCGTCTAAGTAACCGCAAATCGCAGTCACTACTGTCCCAAACTGTCTCTGCGGTGCGGTTTCGTTCGATAATATCTGTCTGCAGAGCCGCAGAGCCGCAGTTTCACCCCAGCAGTTTTACACCAGCAGTTTCACTGCGCATGCGCGGGGTAAAAGCGCATGCGCGGGGTAAAACTGCTGGGGTGAAACTGCTGGGGTAAAACTGCGGCTCTGCGGCTCTGCAGTCAGACCCTTCTCGTTTCGTTTGCGGTCTCGTTTCTTCTTCTGCTGCTTCTTCTTCCTGTTGCGACGGTTGGCAAACAGCGTTTAGGTGCAATACCGCCACCTTCTGAGAGTGATTCAGGATCACACCAGAGAATGTAAATTCTATGGAATAGTCCTGTTGTGTTCAAGTAATAAAAAATACACCAAAAACATTGTTCCCCAGAAATTCTTATATCAGTAATATTCATTTTTTTTCTTTACTTACGCTAATTGTTCTAGCATAAGTGTTTAGGAAAATGTTCTAACATGGTTTCTTGATTACCACATGCACTCACAGTAATCATCAGCATGTTTTCTCATTTGAGCTAATAGACTACTGTTCAATCCTGTATGTCCATTCCTCATTCCTGAGACAATATCATCCTCCTGCTGCCATCCAACATTCTTTTGAATTCGATGCAGATGTCTGCCTGTGCTTTTATTGCCCCATAAATATTTCCATATACCCTTATTTTTTGTTTCAGTCGTATTTTTGATTTCTGCTTTACTATATTGTACTTGAATATTAATGTTGTCTTGGTTTTTTATCTGCTCAGCATATTTATCTGCAACTTCATTCCCCATTACTCAGGGATACAACCCAACATGGTGACTCCTGACTTTATGAATAGTCACTAAATGCATTATATCATAAAAAATATCTTGCCAGATTCTTTATAAAGCTGAACTTGAATCACACCACATCACTTTTAATCCATATTCCTCGACCCATAATAAAGCCAACCATATAGCAATAAGTCATCTGTAAACACAGCAAGACCATCATTATTTATATTAGCATTCATCAGTTTTAATTCAGTGATTGCACTACTCCCGTGTTCATTTTTTTATGCATCTGTACCTGAATATTATTTCCTCTTGTATGACGGTTGGTAAATCAACTAGGTATCCAACCTACTGAAATGAAGTATGGAGCACAACTTAGTTGAACGAACACACACACACAGATACACACACTCATATACCGGTATCATTCAAAATCTGAATAATTCCTCATGAATTCTATCATTTGTTCCTTCTCCTATTATTACCTTGAGTGAATAATTGCTTACACACCTTTCCTTTTAGTGACTGAACTAACTTCAATCGTTCTCTATTGTATGCTGTACATTCCAGCAAGATTTACTGTTTCTGGCTATCCACATTTATCACAATTACCAGTTTCATGTTTTCCTATTTTATAAAAACTTTGATTTAGTATTGTTTATATGTCCAATAAGTAATCTTGGCATTATCACATCCTTTTTAGCAGTTGTTGTTTCCACCCCCACATTTCTTTGTATAGGCCTACTACTGACGCCTTCCTCATATTTCATAGTCCCGTATCCTCTGCCGACTCTTTTTCACTTCAGTTACCATCAACCCCTCACATTTTAGAGCTGATTGTGATTCTGCTGTTTGCATAGACCAAAGACTTAAATTTCAGTTTTTTAAATATAAAACCCCAGGTAAAAAAAGAAAGAAATAAAGAGACAGCACAGAGTGTTAGTCTGTAATGTGAGGTGAAACAAAAGAAGAGGGTGAATAAATGTTGACAGAATTTTTGGGTGAACTATGCACAAAAGCTTTATTTGGTAAGTATTTCTACCACAGCCCTTTTGACCTTTTCTCTGGTAGTTCTGAGGCAAACGATGTTCACAGTTCCCTTTAAAAATACTAACAACCTAAATATGTTGTGCTACATACACCCACACACATAACACTTCTAACAATGACCCTTAAAAAAAAGTATCCCTCTCAGAGAGCTCAGAGCTTGTCCTGCAAATTCAACACCCATTTAAACAGTCTACTACATTTCAACCATAAAACTGTTTACACTTTGTATTATTTTCTATTTAATTGTTCAACTAGTTTTTATATGTGCACGATGAATGTTTCGAAGAAGTTGAGCCTTAGTGGAAGATCTTCTCCAGCGCCGTTCTCTCCTTCCTCTCCGTCTTGCGAGTTCTCTTTGCGTCGTTCAACTATAAGATCGTCCATATAAATCTAAACCTTGTCTGTGACATTGCGTAACACTTCTTATTTCTGGGTAATTTCCATTCATTACATTCATGCAGATAGTCTTTAATATATACCATATCTGGGGGTTATCAGAAGAAAATTATTTTTTTTAGAAGATTGTTGTAATTTCTACAATATTTCTACAAAAGTGTGTATGAGATGAGATGTGAAGTGTGTATACTCTGTAACTTGTACAAGAGAATTTGGGTACGTAACACTTTATTTTACAGTGTCCTTGTTACATAATGTAACATGTATTTACCATAGTAATAACAGCAAAGTACGCATACACGCAAAAACGAATCCTTTTGCGCCGACGTCACAGTTACGTCACGGTGCTAGCTGGAGGCAAAACAAAGTGAAAACTGGAGGCGGTCAATGCTAAACAGCACAGATGCGGCTACATAATAAGGAGCTTAAATAATTGTTACTATTATTAAATGTCATCTTGTTGTGTTGTTTGGTGCAAGAATTGATGAAAAATGAATATGCTGTATCTGGAACTTTTATTTCTAGAAAATATTCACATCATTAAAATCGCACTGTAATGACACGTGGTCTCGGCGCTGACTCGTCAGAACTGCGGATCGTACACACAACCCAGATAGCAAACTGACATTGAATCAACGTGGAAATATGACATCGGAACAACGTTGATCTGACATTGTTTTGCTCATCGAATTAACGTTGAACCAACGTCAGACGCGTCATTCTTTGAAAACTAACGGAAAATCAACTTGAAATCAACGCGTTGTTTCAACGTTATGAAAGCAAACCAATTTTCGATTTTCATTTAGCTTTGAAGAATGCCGCGTCTGACGTTGGTTCAACGTTAATTTGATGAGCAAAATCAACGTTGTTTCAGTGTCATGAGAGACGTCGTTTCCACGTTGATTCAATGTCAGTTTGCTGTCTGGGAAGTCTTGTACAGGACCATTTTGGCATCTAAAGATTTATATGCCCTCAGTTTCTCTTTACGATCGGTTTCTCTATAAGGTAGGTGTAGAAGTCAGGCCACTCAACCGAGGTAACGTGCGTTAATCCTGTCAGATCATCCATACATTGAGTGGTGTAACGTTAGGCGGCTACAGGTCGGCCAAACTGGTTCGGTCCGTTAAAAATAACTTTTGGAAATAACAATCGCGGTCCTGGACACTGAGTGACCTTACACACATTAAGATAATATCGGATTTTCTCCAGTCATTGTTAAAAAACAAGCTAACAAACCTTGCTAACTAGCGTTAGTGAAGCGGCCAGATGGATCTTTCTGCCTCCACCTAAGCTCCGCCCACAAAAAACGTCACCATGCTTACCAACAGTAAAAGAATCTATACCTGAACCCAAAATACATGTTGTTAATTAATATTTCGCACTACTTAAATATATGATTATGCCGTAAAAACAACACCTTATAATAAAATGTAACCAGAATGTGTCAGGTGGTCTGAGGTCAAAAATTGGCCAAGATCACATCATACTAATGCACATACACATATTAGGCCCTACACTGGCATATAGGGGAAGTCAAACCAATCTTAAAATATCTCATGGAGGACCAATAATCTGCAGTACCTTAGACTTCCTTTATAAGTCATGTGAGAAGGCGTTCAGACTCTGAAAGGTATTTATTCACACTGAGCACTTTAGCTCATACATCTTTTTCATCTTCAGATCATCTGACGGTAGAATCAAGTCTTTCGTTATTTGAAACTGTTCTGACGTTCAAACTGCTGAAGAAAATGATCCACCCGATTTTCCTCCATTTGTGCTTGTGGTGTTTAGTTGGTAAGTTCTACTTGTTTTAAGGTGCACGGTTTACTATTTCAATTACAATAAGAATATGTTACACTCTCAGAAAAAAAGGTACAAAAGTTGTCACTGGGGCTGTACCTTTTCAAAAGGTAAACTTTTGTCCATTTCATGAGCTAATAAGTACATTTTAGGTGTTAATATGTACATTTTGGGTGCTAATATGTACATTTTAAATTTTAATATGAACATTTCAAGTGTTAATATGTACATTTAAGTGTTAATATGTACATTTTAGGTGCTGATATGTACATTTTATGGGGCTAATATGTCCATTTCATGAGCTAATATGTCTATTTTAGGTGGTAATATGTACATTTGAGGTACTAATATGTACATTTTAAGTGTTAATATGCACATTTTAGTTGCTAATTATGTCAATTTCATGAGCTAATATGTCCTTTTCAGGTGGTAATATGTCCATTTTAAGTGCTAATATGTACCACTAAGGTACCAATATGCAGCCTTTGGGTACAAAAGTGTACCTTTTGAAAAGGTACAGCCCCAGTGACAGCTTTTGTACCTTTTTTTCTGAGAGTGTATAAATTACGATGACTGTAAATCAATCAATCTGATTCATAACTCATGCAAAATAAATCCTACTTGTTTGAAAATGTGAACTTATTTCAATTATGCATGCATTCAATAGTGTCAAATGTTTGTGTTGCACTATTTAAAAAAACAACAATATCAAATTAGTTTGAAGCAATCCTCTCTGTTTGTTCTGCAGGTGTTTTTGGCAGTGCAGATGAAGTGAAGTCAGTGTCAGTGATGGAGGGAGAATCTGTCATTTTAAAGCCTAATGTTACTAACATAAAAAAAGATGATCAGATAAGGTGGAATTTTGGGCATAAAGACATTCTCATTGCTCAAATCAATAGACAGAACAATGAACCGAAATTTTATAATGGTAGTGCTGATGGGAGATTCATAGGTCGACTGAAACTGGATCAAACCGGATCTCTGACCATCACCGACATCAGAACCACAGACTCTGGGCTTTATCAAGTCAAAACAACCAGATCAGAGACGCCGCTCAACATATTCAATCTTATTGTCTGTGGTGAGTACATGCTGGATTATTCGATATATGAAGAGTTCAGATGCAAAAGCCTCTAAATGCCATTTGAAATTTTCTTCTTTAATGACGATTTTTATCAAACTTGTATATTTAAGTTCAGTAATTTCACTTAAATGGCAATGATAATTACCTATTAATTGTTATTTAAGTGAAATTCCTGAACTTAAATATACAAGTTTGATAAAAATCATCATTAAAGAAGAAAATTTCAAATGGCATTTAGAGGCTTTTGCATCTGAACTCTTCATATATATACCCAGATATCAACAGTGTCGGCTCCGGCCCACATCTGGTACACGTTGAATCCATAAGTACCAGATGTGGGCCGGATCTGGGCAGACACTATTTTGTCTGTGTATTCACCTTTTAACACGTAAAACAAGGCGTAAAACAATTAACATTTACTTGATATGGGTCGGATCTGGGCCGACACTATGTTGCTGTCTGGGTAAATAAAGACGATTGACAGATTGTTTGGGGCCTAAACATGAATGTGGTTGAATTTAAGTCTCTCCTTAAATACACTGTCATGTTTTGACAAACTCAATTGTCACTAGATTGCAAAAGGAGCTTAATTTCCATAAAGGTAAACTTTTCACGACTTCCTAGTTATATAGAGGGAATGCATTGACGTCACTTTCCCGCCGGAACAACCACCCTCAGCAAGAGAGTGGCAAAAGATCTGCTGCTCAGTGTTTTTGCCTCTCACTGTGAGTAACTGCAGTGCCTAACAGTTTTTGAAGAAAAAGTGAGCAGCAGGTTACAGCAAGCTTACACTGAGAGCATCCAAAAGCATCAAGAAATGTTATGCAAATTATTTGAAGAAAATAAATAGGCCTACAGCTGTGAGACGTTTGTCGTGAGCATTTAAAAATGCATATAACGATCGATTTTTCGAATTTGCCATTGAGAGCATATTATCGAAACTTATATAGGCCTATATTGGTAATATGGAAAACAAATATGGTCCCGGTTCAGAAAGTAACAGTCCTTCACAGTATTTTGTTCCAATCACCTGGAAAATGTGGCTTTTAAATAACTGATTTGTTATTAAATAAATATTCTATCAAATATCTTACCTAATTCTAGAGACACTGTGTTTCCCAAACATGAATTATATATGTTTTCTAACATTGCTCATTTCTTCTCTCTTAAGAAAGTCGCTGTTGTAGTTTCACTGAAGCCGTTATCCGATTGGCTCTCTCATCTCTGGTGGGCGTGGCTCTTATGGTCGTTCTGGTTTATGAATTCAGAACCAGAAATCTTCCACGGAAGAAGACTGTGCGGATCGCAGCAACAAACACTGATCAACCAAATGAAGATCCATGAATCCCTGTTGTCAATATATCACGAGAACTCCTTTGAGTAAATATCATTTCAAAGATTTTTTTTTTTCAAAAGCAAACTCATTCAAGCTTTGAGTTTTATTCATTCAATGCTATAGGTAAAAAGTTTAAAAACCGAATAAAAAAGTACAGTAAATGGTAAACCTATTTGCTCTGCAAACCAGTGTGATTAGTGACGCATTAAAATAATAGATACAGCTTATCAACATAACGGACTGTTTTTCTACAGCTAAAATAACTAAGCAGAAGTACCTATGTAGATTGCACCTACTCTTATGTTAAAAATAAGGTGTACCACTGCACATTTCAAAATAGAATTCAGCCTAAAGCATGTGGAGCTATGATTGTGTCATATTACATACAAGAAAAAAAAAATCTATTGATTAAAAAAAATTATCAAATTTATATTTTTTTACTATCAGTGTGAAACATTTTCTCTAAAAAAAGGTGTTTCTTTGCTCTCGCTGCAATTTCTTGCTCTTGTGTCAGGGTTTTCCCATAGTGGTTTTCCTTTCTCTGTGAAAATTGTGTCATGGGCGGGGCCACGTTCCTATTGGCCAGTCGGGTGAGCATTGTCTTGTCTTGGGAGTCGAACTGAATCATTACACCATTTATTCAGTTATCACACAACTTGATGGGTAGCTGGCTGATTAAGTTCAGCATCACTGAAGATTAAACAAAAATAGCTCTTATGTTCATGAATGAATGTGCATTATATTAGCTTTGCATTGAGAGCAAAAAAAAAAAGCATTTTGAGAGAAACGCTTTTTTTTTAGAGAAACTGATTTAAAAAAGTGGATTAATACTGCATTTAGCTTAATGTTAACTATCAATTAAATGGACAGTTCACCCCAAAACATTATTTAAATCATTATCTAAATTCTTAATCGTCTGTATAAATTATGCACCCTCATGTCATTCCCAGAAAAGGTAGTAAAGTCTGTTAATATAAAGTAGTATCTCTCTCTCTCTCTCTCTCGCTGTGATATTTTATTGTAATAAATCTTTAGTGTAAAAGTTCATAAAAGAGATGTTCAAAAATGTACTTGCAGAATATTTCATGCTATTTTTGTTACTTTATGCCTCTTTTTTTACCATATCAAAATAAACATATAATCTTTAAATTGTTTGGCCTCATTCTTGATCAGGAAAAAGACTGTCATGCAAGCACAGCACCATCACTCAACTGTGTTTATTTATTTATTTATTTATTTTTTCATGTTTAGTCTGTTAGATCAAATATCCATGAACAGTTTTTAATTGTAAAGTTTGCTGCATGACTAGTGAAATCTAATATAAAAAGTGATAAAAAACCACTTGAGAATGTGGTGTTTTCAGACTGCATTATTTTATTTAATGAAAAAAAAAAATCACAAAAAATCACTTTAGTTTATATTGCTTCTGGATTCTACATTTACTCATTTAGTGGACACTTAAATCGAGAATGTACAAGAGACACTACTAGGCTATTCACAAGAAAACTATAGATGCAATATGTATTTTAAAAGGTGACAACTTAAATGAGTCATGGACGTGGATGTTGCCATTAAAAACACTGAGAAGATTCAGAATAAAACACGGAGTGTGAAATGAGAAAAAGACCTGAGCAGCGCTGTCACAAAAATAAATGCGTCAACATTAGTCCGATCTTCAGTTTATTTTCTAACCTGCTCTTATTGATCTTTATCTCTCATCATGACTATTTTAGTGCATATTTATATTCAGGGCTGTTGAACCCGCATGAGATTCCTGACATAGGCCTACTGATCTTCAGATGTTTGGCCCAGTCAAATCTCTCACTGTCCTTTGGCTGTTAAAATAACTGGTTTTCTGCTCCTTACAACCATAATGAAATTCCACAGAGCAACTGTTGTATCGTAGATACCAAAGAAAAACTCAGAGAAAACAGGAACTTCAGGATGCTCTCTTTTTATTAGGACTCATCTCTGTAGCCAGCCACACACACAAATACAAGCGCCCACATGCGCGTTCTTCTCTGCTTTTAACAGTGCACCAGCCCACAACACAGTGTGCCACCGCCCCCTACTGGACAAACCCAAGACCACCCTTAACATACAACATTTTCCCTCCACTTAACTCAGAGGCAAATCTTTCCCAAAACACATATTCTAGGACAATTTTACAATGATTTTTTTTTTTCTCTGTAGCTGTGATTAAATGTGGATAATCTGAGCCAATGAGTAAGAGTGGTTGAGCCTGCTGGAATGAGGGAATGGGCAGACCTTGCAGATATCTGTATTTCTTCTGCAGAAACTTAACAGGGTAAGTGTGTTTTGCGAGGCTCAGTTCTTTGGCTGTAAAAGCTCTTTCAATGGTGAAGGATTTGTTTGGCTGAAATGCAGAAGGTACTGAGAATGAAACAGCCGCCCAATGGCTATATCTTCAGGAAGTCCTTGAAGATCAAGTTGCTGTGCTGATTCATACAGTAACATTGTCCTCTCTGATCCGTCATCCAATATAGCGCATGCGTCAAGTTCCTTCTCTCCATTTCTCAAAATCACTCGGCTGACCTTGAAAAAAACTTTGCTGCCTGCAGTTGGTCTGTCCAGATACAAAGTCTCTACTTCTGAGTTCACAAGACAACTTTTTTCTGCTGAAGCTTGTGTTTCATGTTTACCTTTGGCATTGAAGTCATGCAGTATTTTTAAATGTCTCTTTTCACATTCTTTGCATTTGGCTTTAAGATTACATTGTGAGATCTGGTGCTCACAGCCACACCTAAAGCACTTCTGATTTGACTTGAGCCAAGACTCCACTTGATCTTGATTCAGCAGTTTGAAAGTAGCGCACTGATTGAAGTAATGCTGCACACAGTTGCAGAAGAGGTAGTACTTTGTTGGTTTTTCCTTCTTGACTCTTGTAACACTTGCTGGTTTACTCTGTTCGCCACCAAGCAAGACAGTAGCAAATCGTTGAACCGGCTTGCAATTCCTTTGCTGTTCTCTCTGTGGCTGAGAGTAGGCTCTGCTTACATTACAAACGTATTGTGACTCATCCTCTTGTATTCTGAGCTCATATTCTAGCCAATCGCTGAGTTCTATCAGTGTTGGAACTGGGTTCTGAATGGGGTTAACGAACCTTCTGAAGTTTGCTTTAAGATCATGAGGCAATTTGGCAAGGAGACGTTAAACATGTGACCCACATTTGAGCTCTGTCCATCCTTTAGCTCCAAGTTGGCCCAGCATTCCAACTAATGCACGCACTTTGAGGGCAAACAGTCTAAAAGATTTAGTGTCACCACTCCTGATTTTTGGGCCATCCATCAATTCTCCAATTCTTTGTAGTGCGAGTTGATGTGGTTGACCATAAAGTGCAGTTAGAGACCTCATGGTGTTGGCATATGGGTACCTGCCGTTGACGTACGAGTCTGCAGTGAGCAAGGCATTCTCCTGTTTCAGATGATCAATGAGTATTTGGTACTTGAAACGTTCTGTAGCCTCAGCAGGTAGCAAATTCTCCAGTGCAATTTTGAGTCGTGCAAACTCTCTGGGATGGTGGGAATAGGACCTCTGTAGGTGGGCTCTACATGAGGATATGGAAGACAAGGAGGGCGCACTGGGTGGTATGGCTGATATGTCTCAGGCTGAGCGTAATCTGCGTACTGTCGTGGGGTCAAGAAGCTTGATTTGTTTGCCGGATTAGGAGCTGATTGACCATAGCTTTCTGAGTGTCTCTCATGTGCACGGTGAGCTAATGTATCCCTTGAAGTAAGTCTCTAATCTCAATAGACTGGACTTGTAGCTGGAATCCCATGATAAGGTTGCTGATAACCATATAGTTCAGTGGAAGGGAAATAGCGGACCGGTTTGCAGTTCAGACTATGATCTTTATAAGTCCCATATGTAGCTGCTGTCTCTTGACTGTAGTCCTGAGGCATAAACTGCGGCTGCAGGATATTGGTTGCGACCTCTTTGGTCAGTGGACATAGTGTTATGGCCTCTGTGGTCTGTTTTGTAGTAACCACGTGGTCTATCTATGTGCCTAATACCAGGTTGAGGATATGTAGCATCTTCTTGATGGGCTAGCTTGTGTTGGGATTGAGTTGGTTCATAAGAAGAGAAAGGATGACTTGAAGTTAGCGGAGTTGCTGAGCCTGGTAGTCTCAGGTCTCCTAGGTTGTCAGTGAGATAATCAATCTCTTTGTGACTGACAGAATGAGAATGCAGAAGGTCACCTCGTGAATCTACAGGCAGTGCCCTCATGGGCTGAGTTGGATCGTCTTGATCTCTAGGCAGAACTGGCCTGCCCTCAGTGGCTGCTGTATATGGACATGAGGAGAGAACTCTCTGATCTGCATAAATTCTTCGCCTTGGAGAAGTCCGAGTACAGGGCATTGGCCGCGGCGGTTTGTTGGGCCAGTTGCTCCCCTCCAAGAGATATACAGCTTTGTTAGTAAAGGACACCATTGCAGATTTTGACACCATTACATCTGCGAGAGAAAGTCCAAACAAACAGAGAAGAATATTAACTTTGTGGCTTAAAGTGAATGTCTTGTAAAGATGATAGAGTATATGGTTCAGATCAGCCAATAGCTCACCTGTTCCCTCCTCAGTAACATTCACATTTACAAGAAATGTGTATTGCATTTGGTCTTCAAATTTGGTGTTGAAAAACACTGACACATCAACAGTGAGAGAGCCATAGCCCTTGGCATTCATCTGGTAGGAGAACAAAGACACAATTAAGTCAACCACAGGCAAAAGGAAAAACCCTCAGCAGTAAGGCAGGAGTCACACACCTTTGCAGTTTGAGTCAGGCACAGTCTGGTCAAATTATGAAGCAGAATGTATGGAAATGGATCACAGCACACTTCCACTAAGGCTTGACCAGGTACAGGTTGGCCATATGTATATCTGGGAAACATCATAACAAGATAAAGAACTGACCAACCACAAGACAAGAAAATAAAGCATCACTCACTTGGCACAAGACTCAACTTTCAGTCCCATAATTGCAACGCTGTAGGTCTGCGGTGCGTTTACGGTCACGTCAAACTTGGGCAAAACTAAACCAGAAACAAAGCGCTTTAGATTAAGGCCCCAGATCCGTCATTGAACTTCCCTATCGAGACACAACTTACCGTATTTTTTGGACCTCAAAGACTTGGGAGACTAGTGCTGGGACTCTTCACTCCATGGTTACTCCATTCTGCGGCGCCTAGGTCTTTGTGTCTGATGGACGGACAGACGGACGCACGCACGCACGGACCGACGCACGCAAGCACGCACGGACGGACTTCCGACCGTCATATTAAAAGCCTACATTTTTTCATTTTATCTTTAAGTCATGTACCAATTTCTAGAGCAAGAATCAAACTAACAGACGTACCGACACTGAAGTTGCGATAAAAATTCAGGCCCTTGTACTTCAGACACTGGGGTAAACTGAAGTGGCATTCTAATTAGAAGTGCCACACACTGAAATATTCAGATTAAATGCCCAAACAAAAAACCTGATTGCTGAAAGGCTGTCTGTGTGCCTCACTCAGACGTCTTCCTGGCTCCATGATCCGGACGCTCTGATCTACAGCACTGAGGCCACACAGAGATGCTGCTTGAGCAGAAACCATCAGAACGTTTCCGTCCGCAGGAACAGCCGTAGCTGGAGAAAACTGCAGAGACACCTGGAACAAGGACCAACACGCTGTAGGACATACATCAACATTACCAAATTGAAAAATAGCCACATCATACAGTACCTGATTCTGCAAATACAGATCGGTGTCAAACGGCACACTACCAGCAACTATATTCTCACTGGGAAGAACGCTGTAGACCAGAATCTGCACTACTGGAGCCATATCGACGCTGACAGACAACTGGAACGTCGTAGAGCCACTTGTGACTGCATCACCAGCCTTTGCTTTAACCGTCTGAAATCCATGGAGGACAATCACTCCTTTGGATAAAACCTGACAGAAGACATAGGTGTGCAAGTTGCGGAACAAACGGACCAGCAAACTTAACAACAAAAGTTATGTCCACTCACCCTATAGATTATGTCAGCACTGTAGCTACCAGCCTCTCCAACAAATGAATACTCCACGGTCACTGGAAATGAAACACCACATTTGAGCGGCTGATTGAGCTTCACTACAGTCAGTTCACTAAACAATGGGTTGTCTGGAGAAACAGGTAGGAGAAGCTGTACAAACCTTGTATCTGTAGTGAAGTATGGCGATTTATAACCATAAAAAACCTCTGGAGTAGCACTCGCCTGGGGAAGATCAAACTTAATCAGTATCATGTTAGAGAAAGTCTTAAGTTTTACAAAATACAAGTCGTACCACCAGATTCAGATCAGCCTTAAGATTAGCAGTGTTTAGGGAGCACACAGCCCGTCCATTCTTGATTGTGGTTCGATTCAACAGCAGTTTGTTGGGCCAGTTGCTCCCCTCAAAGAGATATACAGCTTTGTTTGTAAAGGACACCATTGCAGATTTTGACACCATTACATCTGCGAGAGAAAGCCCAAACAAACAGTGAAGAATATCAACTTTGTGGCTTAAAGTGCATGTCTTGTAAAAATGATAAAGAGTACATGGTTCAGATCAGCTAATAGCTCACCTGTTCCCTCCTCAGTAAAATTCACATTTACAAGAAATGTGTCTCGCATTTGGTCCTCAAATTTGGTGTTGAAAAACACTGACGCATCAACAGTAAGAGTGGCATTCATCTGGTAGGAGAACAAAGACACAATTAAGTCAAGCACAGGCAAAAGGAAAGGTTGGCCATATGTATATCTGGGAAACATCATAAGAAGATAAAGAACTGACCAATCACAAGACAAGAAAATAAAGCATCACTCACTTGGCACAAGACTCAACTTTCAGTCCCATAATTGCAACGCTGTAGGTCTGCGGTGCGTTTACGGTCAAGTCAAACTTGGGCAAAACTAAACCAGAAACAAAGCGCTTTAGATTAAGGCCCCAGATCCGTCATTGAACTTCCCTATCGAGACACAACTTACCGTATTTTTTGGACCTCAAAGACTTGGGAGACTAGTGCTGGGACTCTTCACTCCATGGTTACTCCATTCTGCGGCGCCTAGGTCTTTGTGTCTGATGGACGGACAGACGGACGCACGCACGCACGGACCGACCGACGCACGCACGCACGCACGGACTTCCGACCGTCATATTAAAAGCCTACATTTTTTTCATTTTATCTTTAAATCATGTACCAATTTCTAGAACAAGAATCAAACTAACAGACGTACCGACACTGAAGTTGCGATAAAAATTCAGGCCCTTGTACTTCAGACACTGGGGTAAACTGAAGTGGCATTCTAATTAGAAGTGCCACACACTGAAATATTCAGATTAAATGCCCAAACAAAAAACCTGATTGCTGAAAGGCTGTCTGTGTGCTTCACTCAGACGTCTTCCTGGCTCCATGATCCGGACGCTCTGATCTACAGCACTGAGGCCACACAGAGATGCTGCTTGAGCACAAACCATCAGAACGTTTCCGTCCGCAGGAACAGCCGTAGCTGGAGAAAACTGCAGAGACACCTGGAACAAGGACCAACACGCTGTAGGACATACACCAACATTACCAAATTGAAAAATAGCCACATCATACAGTACCTGATTCTGCAAATACAGATCGGTGTCAAACGGCACACTACCAGCAACTATATTCTCACTGGGAAGAACGCTGTAGACCAGAATCTGCACTACTGGAGCCATATCGACGCTGACAGACAACTGGAACGTCACAGAGCCACTTGTGACTGCATCACCAGCCTTTGCTTTAACTGTCTGAAATCCATGGAGGACAATCACTCCTTTGGATAAAACCTGACAGAAGACATAGGTGTGCAAGTTGCGGAACAAACGGACCAGCAAACTTAACAACAAAAGTTATGTCCACTCACCCTATAGATTATGTCAGCACTGTAGCTACCAGCCTCTCCAACAAATGAATACTCCACGGTCACTGGAAATGAAACACCACATTTGAGCAGCTGATTGAGCTTCACTACAGTCAGTTCACTAAACAATGGGTTGTCTGGAGAAACAGGTAGGAGAAGCTGTACAAACCTTGTATCTGTAGTGAAGTATGGCGATTAATAACCATAAAAAACCTCTGGATTAGCACTCGCCTGGGGAAGATCAAACTTAATCAGTATCATGTTAGAGAAAGTCTTAAGTTTTACAAAATACAAGTCGTACCACCAGATTCAGATCAGCCTTAAGATTAGCAGTGTTTAGGGAGCACACAGCCCGTCCATTCTTGATTGTGGTTAGATTCAACAGCAGTTTGTTGGGCCAGTTGCTCCCCTCAAAGAGATATACAGCTTTGTTTGTAAAGGACACCATTGCAGATTGACACCATTACATCTGCGAGAGAAAGCCCAAACAAACAGTGAAGAATATCAACTTTGTGGCTTAAAGTGCATGTCTTGTAAAAATGATAAAGAGTACATGGTTCAGACCAGCTAATAGCTCACCTGTTCCCTCCTCAGTAAAATTCACATTTACAAGAAATGCGTCTTGCATTTGGTCCTCAAATTTGGTGTTGAAAAACACTGACGCATCAACAGTAAGAGTGGCATTCATCTGGTAGGAGAACAAAGACACAATTAAGTCGAAGCACAGGCAAAAGGAAAGGTTGGCCATATGTATATCTGGGAAACATCATAAGAAGATAAAGAACTGACCAACCACAAGACAAGAAAATAAAGCATCACTCACTTGGCACAAGACTCAACTTTTAGTCCCATAACTGCAATGCTGTAGGTCTGCGGTGCGTTTACGGTCATGTCAAACTTGGGCAAAACTAAACCAGAAACAAAGCGCTTTAGATTAAGGCCTCAGATTTGTCATTGAACTGCCCTTACACAACAACTTACTTACGTATTTTTTCACCTCAAAGACTTGGGAGACTAGTGTCAGCATTCTTCACTCCATGGCTACTCCATTCTGCGACACCGCGGCCTAGTCGCAGTCGCCTAGGTCTTTGTGTCTCACTGCCTCATCGCTTCTCTGGGTACGTGCTGTGCTCCACCTCCATCACCTCCGGTAATCCCCTTGGTAATGTTGGGACTCTTCACTCCATGGCTACTCCATTCTGCGACGCCACCGTGGGATGCAGTCCTGACTGTGGGCTGGGTCTCCGTCAGCTTTTCCCTGCTCAAGGCCATCCCCCTGGCTGTCACCATCACCTGCACCAACCTTTCCTCCAACTACGGACGGATGGCCGCCGTGGGAAGCAGTCCTGACTGTGGACTGACGGGCGGGCGGACGGCTTGGGCGGGCGGGCGGGCGGACGGACGGCTTGGGCGGGCGGGCGGCTTGGGCGGGCGGACGGACGGGCGGGCGGACGGCTTGGGCGGGCGGACGGCTTGGGCGGGCGGACGGACGGACGGCTTGGGCGGGCGGACGGACGGACGGCTTGGGCGGGCGGACGGACGGACGGCTTGGGCGGGCGGACGGACGGACGGCTTGGGCGGGCGGACGGACGGCTTGGGCGGGCGGACGGACGGCTTGGGCGGGCGGACGGACGGCTTGGGCGGGCGGACGGACGGCTTGGGCGGGCGGACGGACGGCTTGGGCGGGCGGACGGACGGCTTGGGCGGGCGGACGGACGGCTTGGGCGGGCGGACGGACGGCTTGGGCGGGCGGACGGACGGCTTGGGCGGGCGGACGGACGGCTTGGGCGGGCGGACGGACGGACGGCTTGGGCGGGCGGACGGCTTGGGCGGGCGGACGGCCTTACTTCCACCCGTCACATTAAAAGATCATATTCAGTTAGCTGGAGGACAATAAAAAGCCGAAGAGAACCAAGAAAAAGGTTGGTGCAGATGGTGGTGACAGCCAGGGGGGATGGCCTTGAGCAGGGAAGGGCAGATGGAGACTCAGCCCACAGTCAGGACTGCATCCCACGGTGGCGTCGCAGAATGGAGTAGCCATGGAGTGAAGAGTCCCAACACTACCAAGGGGCTTACCAGAGGTGATGGAGGTGGAGCACACCACGTAGCCAGAGAAGCGATGAGGCAGTGAGACACAAAGACCTAGGCGACCGCGACTAGGCCACAGCGCCGACCCCCTGAAGTGGAAGCAGCGATCCTGAGGTTAGAGGCTGAGCTGCAGCAACCATAGATGGAGGTGGAACCTGAGGGAGGGCGGAGCTAGTCAAAGGCGAAAGAGGTGGAGAGCCGTAGGGCAGCAAGTCCATGGCGAAGAAGATGTAATGTCCAACAGAGGGAGGCCGAATGGCCGAGGTCCACGCTGGAGTGGTAAGAGAGCACAGCAACATTCTCACTGGGAAGAACGCTGTAGACCAGAATCTGCACTGCTGGAGCTATATCGACGCTGTCACTTTGTTCACAATTGGAGTCTCATCAAAACGAGTCACGGATATCTGTTAGGAATGATCAAGGTTAGGAAAGGGGAAACAAAAAAAAAAAACACATGACCATCATCCATTTGATCACTGGATGGCAAACAAACCAAGAGTAGTAATGGTGTTAAAGGAAAGCTTCAATGGTTCACAAAGCTTATTTTCACCATCTGTAAAGTTTAGTAAACAACTTCCACACAAAAACAGAATGCTTCTGTTTACTTCAAAGCTGGTACTTACCTGGTTCTTTAAGTCCATCAACAGCAAAGAGAAAAAGGGTGAAAATGAGCTTCTTCCAAACACAAATCTCCCTCACAGCCATGAGGACAGATCACCCAAGACTAACCCTTATCAAGCCACTCTTCACACTCTAATATGCATTCATCTCGTTAATTCAATTAATTAAACACCACCTGGCAGTAATTAATGTTATCATTTGATTAGGAGTTCCAACTGGCATTGATTTGAAACACGGCACATTATGGAGGTTAGCGGACGAATTTTCTAGTTGCCATACACTATAGAATTTGAAAAAATGTATAGCCTATATTGAAGAAATTACTGAACATTTATTTAACCATAGCAAAAGTAAGTTTCTTGTGTTCATTTTAAACATGTCTGATATTATTTTATCTTATATCTGTTCTGATTGTGTTGTTTTTCTCATTCATTCTCCGGATTTGTCATGCTAGGCGTCATCAAAAGAGATTATTCTTACAGCCACTAGATGGAGCGTCAGTAGATATTTGTAGATGGAGAGACATCTAAATAATTATTATAATTATGGACTAATTCGTTTTTACGGTCAACATATTCAGTCAGATGGTTGTTTAAAGTGCAAACTCTATCTGATTTTGTACATCAGTTATCAAATACAGAACCAACAGATTTCACACGGCCCTCCTGTGATATTGTGTGTAGCCTACATATCTGTGTTGGTTTCTTCTGTAAGTTTATAGAGCAGCTCCTTTATTTAACTTCTGTGATATCTGACTCTATTTTGACTTCAGACAAGCAGTTAGCTTCATGCTATTTCCTTTATTTCCTATGGCCCCACTGACTGTACATCGATCTTTATGTCTATCTCACACACTCAGTTTAATATGGTCGTTTCATTAGAACCTCTTGCCTAGAGATTCATGATGGTTTTAAGAATAGAAAATGTGAACATTTGAACCATATCGCTCTTCTCTGGTCACGTTCAGTCTGTGTGGGCGGAGCTACTGCAGGAGTTTATTGACAGTGCAGTTTCACGAAACCACTTCTACACCAGCTGCACGTTCAGCTACACTTTCATGAGCGCCAGAACTGGTTATCATAATATTTCTGTAGCGAAACTCTTTGGCAAAATTCTGAAAAAACAAAACAAAATGTCTGAGGTGTTTATTTTCTTCTGTGTGTGTTCATGGAGTCTGTATGGTAAGTATTTTTATGGCTTTTTACTTCAGTTTATATTATTTGTCCACACATTCCTCTGCTCGTAATATTTTATTTCCCATTAAATGTATGTTTCATTAGACTAAAATATTTTTGAGTTCATATTGCTGTTCTGAACGTTGCCGATTTTCCCTTCCAATGTGAAAGGTTTTAAATATTACAAATTATAGAATTATACATTGAAATGAGTGCTTTGAAAATTTGATTTGCCTTGACAAATGGTTAATAGTTTAGTTCAAATAGTTTAAATATGGCTAAAAGCTTCTTTTTGAGAAACCGTTTCTGTTTGTTGTTCAGGAGTGTTTGGTGTTGATGCCGTGAAGTCAGTGTCAGTGACTGAGGGAGAATCTGTCACTCTAAACACTGATACTGAAATACAGACAGATGAACTGATAATGTGGAGAACTGGACACAACGACAATCTCATAGCTACCAAAGAAAACTATAAGATAGATTTTCCTGATGAGAGATTCAGAGACAGACTGAAACTGGATCATCAGACTGGATCTCTGACCATCACAAACACCAGAACCACAGACTCTGGACTTTATAGAGTATCCAGCACCAGATCAGAGAAGCCGCTCAACACATTCAATCTTACCGTCTATGGTGAGTTAAAACACTTTTCACACTTTCAATAATTACTAACAATGTCTGTACGTCATCATTGTCAATCTTGTCTTTTGTCAAAATGTCATGCATTTCCTGCATGTCTAATGATAATGTCATTTATAATGTTCTGTGTCAGTGACAGTTATAGAAATGACATTGTAGAAATTTCTCTACTGTACATTTCTATGCAATGAATTTTGTGTGACAGTTATACTTTAATTCCAGTTTAGCATGAATCATTTAAAGATGTTGAGAGAGACTCTCTCTGACCGACATTACAATAAACTCGCACTCAACACATCAAGTAAAGACCAATAAAATGACAACTTTCTTGCTGTAAATAAGAGCTCTCTTTTTTTTCCCAGCTCGTCTGCCTGTTCCTGTCATCAGCAGATACTTATCTTCATCATCATCATCATCATCAAATTGTTCACTGGTGTGTTCATCAGTGTTGAATGTGAGTGATGTGACTCTCTCCTGGTATAAAGGAATGAGTGTATTGTCCAACATCAGTGCGTCTGATCTCAGCATCAGTCTCTCTCTACCTCTGGAGGTGGAATATCAGGATAAAAACACTTACAGCTGTGTGATCAACAATACCGTCAGCAACCAGACCACACATCTGGACATCAACACACTCTGTCCCACATGTGCAGGTACATCTATGACAGTGACACTATGTATATTGCTCACACATTAAATTAAACTTATTTCTAATAATTAATCTGGCCATTTCTTCTCGTATAAGACTGCACCCGCTGTTGTGGTTTTACTGAAGCTGTGATCCAATTGGCTCTCTCTGCTCTGGTGGGCGTGGCTACTGTTGCAGTGCTGGTTTGTGAATTCGGATCAAAACCATAGAAGAGTGAGCAAACACCATTAAACTCTGGAGATGTTCTTGATCTGCTATGAGTACATAATTGTCTTGAGGAAATATATTAATAAAAATGTCAGTGATTATTAGTTAACCTTAGATTCCATTAAAAGAAAATACAAATATTTTTAATTACAGTCATGTTTTTATGTTATTTTTTTACAATACATATGTTCTAAACTATCTTTGCAAAAATAGTGATCAATGACAATCGATACATAATGATCTTATTCTTTTGTATTATTATAAGCCTTGGAGTTTAATTCAAGACACCATTCATTCTAGTAAATCAGTTTGGATGTTTCTTGTGAATAAACAGATTCCAAAAGATTCAGTGACTTTGTTTTTTTTCCGGTATTTGTTACTGTGCATCTTTGAATCAGTCACTCATAAATACAGAGTATTCATGTTTTTAGTTGGTTATTTAGTGTAACACTATCTGATGTTTGTCATCACAATTGGAGTTGATCATTCAAACTCTCATTGATAATTATAAATTATAAAATTACATAGATTATTTATTACCATAATAAATGATTTGGCCATTCAATGGCTTCAGTGCAGTAACTCACCATGAGTCTTGAATTGTCAAGTTTTCTGCATGACCGATCAAATAATTTCTTTTCCAAAATACAATATGCAACCAAACTTCTGAAAAAACATCCCTCATTTCTTTGTTCTGGTCTCATTTATCTTTTCAATGTATTTTTACTTGCACTTATTTATTAGCAGATTTTTTTTAATCTAGAAAATACCAGAGATACAATATTGCGATAAAAATAAAATAAATACAGATGACACATTAATCTCGAACTGAATCACACTGTTAAACTGATCTAGTAAGATGCTGACTATGTGAACAGGAAATTGAGAAGCTGAGAAGAAAAACAATTGACCACAAACACAAAAATAAATGTGTGAACAGTTCTTCAGTTAATGTTCCTCCCTTCTCTTAATTTGATCTTTAACTATATATTTGACGATAAATTACTATATACACATTTTGACACTCCTGTCTGTTGTGAGTCCTATGATTCACAGATGTTTGGCCTGATCAATATCTCCATTGTTAAATGCATTACCAAATTTAATCAGTGTTTATCTGCTCTTCACAAACCATCAGCTGCATCCGTCACTGAATCACCACATTAATTGCTTTTCAGCAAGAGATGATCGAGTTTAATACAAAAATCTGAATGCTTTAGGCTACATCAACTAAAGATTTTGTCCAAGTGAAAAGTTGAGATCAGATGAAACTGTTAGTGCAGAGACACTTTAACCTCTATACACACTGCGGTTTAACACTCTTCTGCTAAGATACAGAATGCTGATGAGTTCTACATTCAAAATATACACAGTTACTCCTGTATTTTTTACCTTTATTTATTTTTTACATGTGTTCATGGCATTTAAATTTTCTTTTATAAAATCTAAACATATGTTAACGGGAGATAAATGCACCGATGAATCAAAATGACTGATAACTGCAGCAGCATTACTGTGTTTAATGTGATCCTAGACTAAAGGTCAAAAGGTTTATATCAGGAATTTATGTCAGACTGAACGCGGAAAAACAACAGTGTCAAAGGCATTAAAACTGCTAAATATTTTTGAATATAGAGCTGGTAAGTCCCGCCCATCCATAAAACTCCAAGTGGACCTCTAGGTTGAAAAAGCGTCAATGCAAGTGAATAATAGAAACAAATTATTTTCTGATCCCGTTTGAATTGTGCCATGAATGTAACATATGTTTTCTGTGAATTTTTTATATAATTTCTCATGTAACGAGTTTGACCGTATATTGTATGATTCTTTGGCTAGCAGTTGTGGAATAGACATAACGAGAAAGACTACACGTCGCATATGTGACGTCGCCGCATAACACATTTTCCCTCCACAAATCACAGTTTTCACCACGCTCAACTAGTTTGTCCTCGCCCTGAAAGAAGGCGGTGAAGTGCACCAAAGACACAGGCATGTTTAGCGGGATCCGCGTGCTAGTGGGGGTGATGTATATCAAACACGTCGAAAGAGTTGTAGTCCACAAAGTGCTCTCACACAAAGTCTAACCGTATGAAAATTCTACCCGCTAAATTGTAGCATTCTTTACACGAAACATTATATAAAAAATTCACAGACAACATATGTTCACATTCATTGCAAAATTCAAACGGGATTAGAATTTTTTTTTTTTTCTCATTCACTTGCATTGAGAATTTTTCAACCTAGTGGTCCAGCGGGGCTTGCTGAAGGGGCGGGACTTACCAGCTCTATATAATGGAATTCCTATTCAGTCACAAGGTGGCGCTAAAGCATTGTCATCTGCATTGGGGAAAGTAAATTGCCTGAAATATCTGGGATTTGGCTTTGGTTCCCATAGCCCTCCTAAATTTGACTGTTTTCTGTATATCCCATGCCATGACTGGTCGATTATTTCCATTAAAAATGAAAAAAAAAAAAATCCCAGTCAGGACATGTGTGAAAATAATTTAAAGAAAGATTTCAGAAATAATCAGGCCATTTTATGATTCAGCTTGTTTTGGGGGAAACAAACAGAGAATTTTTAGTGGCAAAGAAAAAGACACCATCCAGACATCATCAGCAACAAATGCAAAAGTAAATAAAAGAAAAATGGTAACATTTGTTATCATGAAACTGTGAAATTGTTATCATGAAAAACATTTGTTTCCATCAAATTCTATTCAAGTTGCTTAGGCAATATTCATAAAATATATTTGAGGTGGTCAGTGAAAACATTTGAAATATTTTTTTTTAAATAAAGTATCAAGATAATTGACAAATCACATATTGGTTTTATTGCATTTTTCAAAATGTTCCAACTTTTCTGGAAAAGGGGTTGTAGCCTGTAAAACCGTAAAAAGTTACTGAGGGTATGCATGTGCTGTATACAGATTAGGCTTTAGTACCAAATTCTGATTTCTAACTAAGCGTTTATGGACATATTTAATTTATATAATATATTCCCGTTTAAAATTTTTAATTTTTAGCGGTGAGAAAACGTATTCAATGTCAACAGCATTGACAACCACTTCTGTCACTCAAAAACGTTACTAGGCAACCAGCAATGGGAATTGGGAACGCCCACTAGCGACCGAACTCTGAACTGACGACATGCAGCAACAAAAAGCGGGATCATGTAGTTTCAGATATTTACATCGTTGGATTCGTGGTGAACAATACAACAGCGAATATGGTTAAAGCTTTTGTTTTGTTCTGTTTGAGCTTGTGTCGTCTGGTTGGTAAGTTATGAATGTGTTTTAATGATTTAAGTTCTCGAAAATTAACCATGTTTTATTTTGGTAATACCAAAGGTTCATTAAAGGTAAACCTTTTTTTTTTTTTTTTTTTTTTTGGTACAATTGACTATCATTTATCACACAAATATCATAGTTAAATTATGGTTTATGTTACAAGACCATGGTTAATTTGTGGTTACCATGGAATAGGCTAATGTTTTTTTGTTGTTTTGTTTTTGTTTGTTTTTTTGTTTGTTTGTTTTTTTCGTTTTTCAGACATATGTTTCAGACATACAGACAAAAGTAGGCTAATTTTATTAATTCGTTTTGGAGTGTGTGTGGTGGGTAAACTATAACTTACCAAAACAATGTTTATCTGACACTAAAAATTGACAACTTTGAAATAAATTTAAATCAATGTTAAATATATATATATTTTTGTTTCAATAGGCATTCAGCTAATTTAAGGTGGTTTGTTAACATTTAATTTTCTCAGTATGAAAACTAAATTAGTCTATGAACTACCAATGACTTTAACTTGACAACTGAATTAGATTGAATCAGCTGAGTGAGTGTTTTTGTGTTTCACTTCTGTTACTCAAAAACGTGTGCTGAAGAAATATCACGTGACACTTGAAAAGAAGAATTGATTGTGTCCATTAATGAGGAACAAATAATTTCATAGCCACCTAAAAAAGCTTGACTGTCGGTGTACGAGTTTTGCAGTTTTGAACATGCTCATCAACAGCACAGACCTTGTATAAATGATATTTATTGAACATGGGAATGTATTTTAGACTGTAAGAGGCCTCAGAGCCTCAATTTGTGTCTATATGTTATTAAAGACATAAATAAAAGTTTTTTATTTACCTCAGTTTTGTATTTATTTTTCATATATACCTCAACTTATTGTGTCATTTTATATATTTGTGATGGTAAAAATTGTTAAATCCTTGTAGATATCATTCTTGGTGACAAAATATATTTCTATTTAATTTTTTTCCAGATGTGACAGAGTCAGTGAACTCAGTGTCGGTGATGGAGGGAGATTCTGTCACTCTAAACACTGATGTCACTGAAACACAGAAATATTTGCTGATACAGTGGACGATCGGAAGCACAAGAATCGCTGAATTTAACAAACTCACACAAACCAGCTCTACCTTTGATAGTAAATTCAGAGACAGACTGACTCTGGATCTAACCGGATCTCTGACCATCACAAACACCAGAAACACAGACTCCGGACTTTACAAACTAACAATAGTCGGCGACGAAACCGAATACAAGAATTTCAATGTTACTGTCAATGGTGAGTTGACCGTTATGGCGTAATTTACACTAACCCTCATTTGAAACAAATTGTAAAAAATTAATATTCCTTAAATCCACATTTTATGATATTGTCTTCATCGAAGTGTGACTTCATAGTCATCTGTCATTAACAGAATCTCCACGGAGTACTTCATCATCAGAAACATCATCAAGCTCAAATTTTGTGACGTCCAGCTTTGTGGTGAACAATCAAACGGAGAATGACTACAACACTGAACTCCATAAACCAAGTTCAGGTACATCACTGATGATATTAGTGTTTATTTCCAGAGCAGAACTCTGTTAGATGTGTGTTCAGGTTAATCAGTGTGAGATTACTTTTTCTCTCTGAAATCACGTTAGTTCATAAGTGGCCTGATTAAAGTCAAAACCCAACACATATTTATTAGTGTAGTACATGTCATTCACATTTCTGCTGTTGATTGGCCTATAATCGACTGCAAACTTATTAAAAATTGCCTTTATGCATTTGGCAGATGCTTTTACCCAAAGTGAATTTACATTGCATTGAAGGATTTTGTTTGATAAGCTCACACTCTAAAAAATGCTGGGTTGTTTTAACCCAATTTTGGGTAAAATATGGACAAACCCAGGCATTGGGTTAAATTTTAAAATGAAATTTTTAACCCAATGGCTGGGTTTGTCCATATTTTACCTAAAATTGGGTTAAAAAAAACCCAAAATATGGACAAACCCAGGCATTGGGTTAAATTTTAAAATGAAATTTTTAACCCAATGGCTGGGTTTGTCCATATTTTGGGTTGTTTAACCCAATTTTGGGTAAAATATGGACAAACCCAGGCATTGGGTTGAATTTTTAAAATGACATTTTTAACCCAATGGCTGGGTTTGTCCATATTTTGGGTTGTTTTAACCCAATTTTAGGTAAAATATGGACAAACCCAAGTATTGGGTTAAATTTTAAAATTACACTTTTAACCCAATGCCTGGGTTTGTTCATATTTTACCCAAAATTGGGTTAAAACGACCCAGCATTTTTAGAGTGCATGCATGTATTCCCTGTGATTTTACAATTTTAGTTAATTTTTTTTTATTATTATTATTTTTTTTTTTTACAGAATTGCATTTACAGGGACAATAATCTATAATGGATATTGGGGGTTTGAAGCATTTGCTTGCTTTCTTTTTCGGAGTTTACAGGAATGGAGAACAGATTGTAGACAAGCGTCAGGGAAGTGTTGCGTGAATCTAAGAGCTGGCGAAGGGGGGTTGCAAACATTGTCATCCTATACTGGAACTCCTAACCCTTACGAAAAGAAAACATATTTCCCATACATGAATGATCAATACGGTTCAAATGGTTAATGGTATATTTGAAAATATACAGAATAGTATATACTTATATATTATATATATATATACTACACAATATAATATAAGATATTGTCACTTTTCATACATTGAAAAATATGCCAATAACATTATATTTGCTAGTATATCACAATTTATGTAATTGTATATTCAGTAATTAATGGTTTAACGGTACATTTGAAAATATAGAAATTAGTATATTGTGTCAATATATTAGAATATATTGAAGAATACAAAAGGAATTGCCACTATTCATATATAGAAAAATATGTTACAATAGCATTTTGTTTACTAATATATCTTAACATATTTAATTTTATATTCAGTAATACACTTCAAAATATATAGATGTATATGTGATCAGATATGATTCTGCAAGTTTAATATATTGCAGATATACAGTTTGTAATCATGCAACATAATCACAATTTTATATAGAGACATATTTAATGTTATATATTTCTTAATTTTTTTAAATGATCTACGTGATACATTTTTCATATTTTCAACCTAGTTATCAATAGCACAAACATGGATGCATGTATTGAAGTATTTAGCTAAGGAACTATCACTAAACTGAGGAGTACACAGTCATTACTTATGCAATAATTTATTTACATTTACGATAATGTTTGGACACTCTTCAGCACAATGGTAACCCCAAAAACTCAGACATTCCAGAAAACATTTTAAATATTAATAAACAAATAAAAAATAGAGCATTAAACACTAATAGATCTCCCCCTATATTAATATTGAGCAAAACACATTAAATAACACTTTTTTTAACATTTGCTCTCCTTTAACAGTCAGAAGCAAAGCATGCTGGGAACTATAAATCTGTTGTAACTCATTCCTTGAATTATGTGTGTGTGTTTAAATGTGTGTGTGAACTATTCACATTTATATTGTATGTACATGTATGTACACAAATATTTCATATTCATTATTATATAGCCATACATTGCAGTATATTGAAAAATATAGAGCAGGTTTCACATATATCGAAATTATGTATTATGTAATATATGGCATTATCTTCAGACTGAATGCAAGTTTCTGATTCTGTGTTTACGTTTTTCAGATCCCATCCACTGTTGTGGTTTTACTGAAGCTGTGATCCGATTGGTCGTCTCTGCACTGGTGGGCGTGGCTACTGTTGCTGTTCTGGTTTATGACATCAGATCTACGAGAAGAGAGCTGATCAGAAAAAGATGGATTGAACATTACCATCAGACTTCTGTGGCGTCATACCATCAGTATGAAATGTGCAGAGCACTTAGTTCTGGAGATGATTGATGCACATTTGATGCACATTTTTGGTGAATTTATTTAATAAAGAATTTTTTTTTTTTTTACAATCTTGTTTTTTGTTATATCTAGTACGATTATAATGTCATGAGCATGATCATATTTTACAACTGCTAAATGGTATAAATAGCAGTTGTGTGGATATGTGGTCCACTGATTTCACGTGATAAACTTGCTGGTAAGTTTGCGAGTGTAAGTGAAACTTGCTGTGGTCTCAATTGTTTACATCTTTACAGGAGGGCATTTGTAGGCTGTAAATTCGAAAGCAAAGAAGGGGAACCTCAGACCGCCTGTGTTTCACTCGTAGACGAAATATGCTGTGACTGACTCCATAACCTGTCCGTAAACAGTCTGTGTATTCTGAGAACTTATTTTAAATTATAAATTAATTATGCAAGGCATCAGTCGTTTCCATCAAGCGAAAAGACCACACATTTAGGTGACACATCATGCCCCTGTTTGTTGCTTTGCATAAAATGAAACAATCCTACAGAACAATAATACTCTCTCCTGAAGACGTCACAAAAAGCAGCTATATTAATAAAAAAAGAAAGTCTAATAGCGAAATGTGTGTATTTGAGGTGGTTTTTTATACTTAGAATGCCCATTTGGAATTATGACATTTTTATAAATGACTTGTAAATCTTTTGAAACAAACCAAAACCAACAAATAAGTAGGCTACATGTGACAAATGTGGACACTCAGAAACAATTCTAAAATGCATGTGAAAGAGAAATACTTCAGCAATACCAAACAGTTAATGTAATTAAAAGACAATCAGGAGTAGGCCTGAGAAATGTTTCGATAATGAAGAGAGAAAAAGTGAGAAAGAAAAAAAGATTTTATATATATATATATATATAGAAAATAAAAGCGTTCTATCTGTTTTCTCTCTCTCACACTTTTCCTCTCTCTTTTCACACTCCAGACCAGCGGGTGGCGGAACGGCTCTCTTTAAGTTGGTTTCACAAACCGGCAGAAACAGAAGAAGAGGAGACGTGCTCTGAGCAACAGCTGATTCAAAACAAAAGATTTTCAAAGTATTTGAAACTTCACGAATCATTTTTAAAAGATCATTATTTACATGTGAAGAGATGGACTCAGACCAGCAGGAAGAACAGAAACCTGTAAAAATTGAGTTTATTGAAGATTACAGTGAGAACAGGAGTGATCCAGATGAAGAACCCCTCAGAGTGAAGCTTGAAGACACTGAACAACAGATAGGTTGGTGTTTATTTTTGATTTTTCATTAATTATGCTCTGAACAATTAAAGTTATACAACTTAAGCATTTATTTAATGATTAGTCAGTAAACATTTCGATTCGTCATACAGGTATAAATTATCATAATTGTTTAGTTTTTAATCACGATTTAATTACGATTCACTTTTGAATTTTGGTTATTTTGCAAGTTACTGAGCATTACAGCATAATATCCCTATTTTAAAAACAAAGCCTTACAAATTCACAACGTATAAAATAATAAAGGATGGCAGACATTTAGGCCAAAGTCAAATCATTATTTTTTGTAATTAAAAAAGCACTAAAGTACTAAGGGAGAGGAAGCAAAATTTCTGTGAGGTTGTCCAAATTAGTCATTCAACAAGAAATGTATGCTACTATTATTGTTCTCATTTAATAAAATATTGGTACACAATATTACACTAGGCCTATAGCATTATATTCAGGGCTCGCCAATAATGACTGCCCGATGGCACTGGGCCAGCATGAACAACAATAGAGCAAATGTTAAAAAATATATTGGTGATTCACTGGAAATTAAAACTTCTTAACCTTCATTTCAGACCTGATTGTAGAGATTAAGGAGAGTGAAGAACTGGATGAAGCGGAGGAGGAACATTGTGTCAAAACTGAAGAAAAATCTTTTGAAAATTGTTGCTCACAGACTGGAAGTAAACTTGTGCCGAGGAGACCGATCAAAAATTTCACTTGCTCTGAGTGTGGAAAAAACTTCCCATACAAACAAAGTCTTAAACATCACATGACAGTTCATAGCGGAGAGAAGCAGCACACATGTGATCAGTGTGGGAAGAGTTTCACAAAAAATGGATACCTTAAAGATCACATGAAAGTTCACACTGGAGAGAAACCACACACATGTGATCAATGCGGGAAGAGTTTCACATTAAAATATCTCCTTAACAGACACATGAAAATCCACACCGGAGAGAGGCACACATGTGATCAGTGCGGGAAGAGTTTCACAGTGAAATATCTCCTTAACAGACACATGAAAATCCATACTGGGGAGAAACCACACACGTGTGATCAGTGTGGAAAGAGTTTCACACTAAAAGGAGACCTTAATAATCACATGAAAATCCACACCGGAGAGAAGCCGTACACATGTGATCAGTGCGGGAACAGTTTTGCCCACAAATTTCACCTAAAGAGACACAAGATAAGCCACACTGAAGAGAAACCGTACACATGTGATCAGTGCGGGAAGAGTTACACAATAAAAGCAACCCTTAAAGATCACATGACAATCCACACCGGAGAGAAGCCGTACATATGTGATCAGTGCGGGAAGAGTTTCAGATTGGCAAGTTCTCTGAGATTTCATCTGCGTTTTCATTCGGGAGAAAAACCATTTAACTGTAATCAGTGCGGTAAAAAATTTACTTTGGCAGGTTCCCTGAAGGATCACCTCCGCGTTCATTCAAAGGAGAAGCCTCACGTGTGTTCTTTGTGTGGAGAGCAATTTTCATGGCTGAATTGTTTAAAAGTACACAAGATAAGACACAGTGGTGTGAAGAATCATGTGTGCTTGCTTTGTGGAAAAACATATTTTACAGAGGGTGAACTGAAGCAGCACCAGAAGGGAAGCTGCATGCACAAAAAACTCCTTCTGCGTCCCAATCCGCATAATAATCGTCCTAAATAGTATTCAAAAATAGAATAAGTACGTGTGTTGAAATGAGTGTTGGAAAGAGACCCGGTTGGTCTACTATATCCGGTGTGCAGATCGATGCACACTATAATGGCTGATATTGCCCACAACCCATCGCGCGTTGGACAAGGATTTGGTTGGAACTACAAACACGAATGAAAAGTGTTTTAAAAAAAAAAAAAAAAAAAAAAACTACTACAAATATGGAGGACGCGCGAGTCAGGCGGTTGTGTATAGAGGTTTAGATAAAGGTTGTTTAAGTGATTATCATTATCTAAACTGACTAAAATGTATTTATTTAATGTTGGCTGCGTTATATTGCATCTGTGAACTTTTGTAAAGATATGTTTAGATTTAAAACAAGATTAAATGCAATATATTTTCTCACATGTATTAACTCGTTATTTCATCTGACTCCATAAATGAAAAAGTTTTTAATGATGTCTGTGTATCATTAAACGTGAACAAATATTTGATTATTCCTTTAAACTCTGATCATATTTTACCCGCTTCGATCAGGAAACTACATCGCTTTGAGTTCCTCGCGAGGTCTCCGGCATAATCTGGCTTGTTCCGATTATCAAAACAGAGGTAATTGGTTAAATATCTGGGATTTGTTATATACAATCGAAGAAATGTACATAGCCCCCTTGAATGCCTCCTCGGGAACTTAATTGAATCGTTTTACTTTAGTAGAGGTCTTGATCACCATTAAAAGATGTTAGTCGATCTACTCTACTCTCTAGGTGTTGGGAAGGACTGAAAGAGAAAAATGTTATATACAATGTGGCGAAGTGCCACCAAGAAAAAGATAATAATACAAACGCCCATTGTGCAAAAGGATAATAATACGAATGCTAATTCATACTTTGCAGTCACGTGACTATCATGGATGCCTAACGGGAAACAAACGGGTATTTTCAACGTATATATATATATATATTTAAATGCATTTACTGCATAAATGCTTCTGGTCCACTTTGACTTCCATAATATATACATACATACATACATACATATATATATATATATATATATACATATACATATAATAAACACACCCTAAGCATTCACAGTGCTAGCATAGGTGAACACACACATGCTGAAGTTGACTAAAAAGAGGAATAACAAAAATCTTTTGGAAATTCATCTTAATGCCTTAGTATTACGTCCACTAGGGGTAAGACGCAATAAGTAAAAGAAGACTGGAAAAAAATGTAGATAGCATAGATGTCTACATGGGTTATTTTGCATTATGTATAAGTTCAAGAATTTCTCTTAAAAGGAGAAATTCCTGGCGATGATTCGGGCAGAATCAAAGGCAGCTATAGCTCAGTTTCACAGACAAGGCTAGACTAAGCCAAGATTAGGTCTAAGTTAAATTATGGCATATGAGTAGCTCTTATAACAGGGTGGCTGCGGGTTCTTAGAAAGTATTAAAATGTCTTATATAAAGTTTTCCTAATATAAGAGAGAAAAAAGTGAGAAAAAATATATAAAACTGATCAAATGCTTTAATTTTATTTTTGTTTAAATAAATACATATTTCAAAAATATTACAGGGAGGAAATAAAGCGTTAGATCTGTTTTCTCATTTTCTCTCACACTTGTCCTCTCTCTTCATAAGCTGTATGTGCTCTTTACACTCCAGACCAGCAGGTGGCGGAACGGCTCTCTTTAAGTTGGTTTCACAAACCGGCAGAAACAGAAGAAGAAGAAGAGACGCGCTCTGAACAACCGCTGATTCAAAACAAAAGATTTACTAAATATTTGAACATTCACGAATCATTTTTAAAATATCATTATTTACAAGTGAAGAGATGGAGTCAGACCAGCAGGAAGAACAGAAACCTGTAAAAATTGAGTTTAGTGAAGATTACAGTGAGAATCCTGTGAAAACGGAGTCTATTGATAATTACAATGAGGAACCTATAAAAATTGAGTTAATTGAAGATTACAGTGAGAATCCTGTAAAAATGGAGTTTATTGAAGATTACAGCGAGAAACCTGTAAAAATTGAGTTTAGTGAAGATTACTGTGAGAATCCTATGAAAACGGAGTCTATTGATAATTACAATGAGGAACCTGTAAAAATGGAGTTTATTGAAGATTACAGGGAGAACAGGAGTGATCCTGATGAAGAACCCCTCAGAGTGAAGATTGAAGATAAGGAACAACAGACAGGTTGGTTTTTATTTTGGATTCTTCATGTAATTATGATGCTGTGAACCATTAAATAACAAGGCAAACCCATTTCTGTTAAAAGCATGTTATTTTTTCTTCAGTTTATGAACTCAAACTTTTACTTATGTAGTGTTGATATGTGTTAAGGCCCATTTACAACAAGAATGCAAACTCATATAACTATTGTAACAACCGAGACAAGACAATCAGACATAACTATGTGTTGCATTTCACAAATAAGCTTTAAAGCCTACAGTTAGTAATTAAAAACACCCCCACAACAGAGACAAGAGAGCAGAAATGGCCTCAGTCTCCGGGGGCAAAAAAAAAAAAAAAAAACAGGCATAGGACAGAGACACATAGCCTGACCACGTCAGACTTCCTACTTCCATTAATTTAATTTCGCTCAAAGTGAAGTGGCAGAGTCTGGTATTACCAGGATAAGAGAAACAGACCTTAAAACAGAATTTCCTGGATTAATTTGTAGATGAGCTGCTCTATAAATGAACGTACATTCCACGACATTGTGTGTGATATTGTTATTGCTTGTATAGTGTTTCTATGAAACGCGCAATGGCAAAAATATCATATCATATGATTTTTTATTTTTTAAAGAAAATCACAATTTTGTCACGATTCACGATTACTGTTTTGCAAGTGACCAAGCATTACATAATAGCATTATTTTCAGAGCTCGACAATAATGACTAACCGAAGGCACTAGGCCAGCAGACTGATCTCATGAAGTAGTGTGTGTATGACACGCCAATTCGTATTTCCATTTTTGGGTTGCTATCAAGACGCATGCTCTTTAGCGTGTTTATGAACGCCGTTGACTTAACGTTATATAAATATATGACTTACCTCAACCCCGTCCCTAAACCTAACCTCCACTGGGGTTAATGGCATTTATGACTGGACATTTGACGGCGTGTACAGACATGTGGAATAACGCGGACGTTAATGGCGTAGACATACATGCATACACGCGGATAGCTCAAAATGCGTAGAGATAACACGCCACTTGACTCGAAAGTGGCGTGTATGTTTACGCAAAAGTCATGATGACATGTTGCGGCCAGCATTGATAAACGGCAAGGCGCATGTCTAACCACACTTGAGTCATAAATCCTTCCCAACTATTAATTAATTATAACAATTTATGATGTACTATTAATATTCCTTTTGAGCTAAATGATTAAACTACATTAGAGCAAATGTTTAATTTTTTTTTTTAACTTTCGTTTTAGACCCGGCAGTAGAGATTAAGGTGTGTGAAGAACTGGATGAAGCGGAGTACACACAACTGGATGTCAAAACTGAAGAAAACCCTTGGAGTTGCTCACAGACCGAAAGTAAACCTGTACGTAGAAGATCCAGCCAAAATTACACTTGCTCTGAGTGTGGAAAAGGCTTCCGATACCAAAGAAATCTTATAGCTCACATGGCAGTCCATGTTGTAGAGAAGCTGCACACATGTGAACAGTGCGGGAGGAGTTTCCCCAAAAAAGGACAGCTTTCAAAGCACATAAAAAACCACATTGGAGAGAAGCAGCACACATGCGATCTGTGCGGGAAGAGCTTTTCACAAGGATACTTTAAGTTTCACATGAGAATCCACACTGGAGAGAAGCCGTACACATGTGACCAGTGCGGGAAGAGTTTTGCAATAAAAAGAAGCCTTAATTCTCACATGAAAATCCACACCGGAGAGAGGCACACATGTGATCAGTGCGGGAAGAGTTTCTCACAAAAAGGATACCTTAACTATCACATGAAAATCCACACTGTAGAAAAACCTCACACATGTGATCAGTGCGGGAAGAGGTTTCCCCAAAAATCCACCCTAAACAAACACAAGAAAATCCACACTAGAAAGAAGCCACACAACTGTGATCAATGCGAAAGGAAGTTCACATTTCTTTCACAGCTTAGGTATCACATGAGAGTCCACACCAGAGTGAAGCCGTACACATGTGATCAGTGCGGGAAGAGTTTCAGGATTAAAAAAAAGCTTATTTATCACATGAAAATCCACACCAGGAAGAGTTTCACACAAAAGGGAGTCACACAGAAATGAAACCACAAAAAAACCTTTGTGAAAAAAACGTTTTACACGACTGAGTGCTTTTAAAGTTCACCAGAAAACACATACCAGTGTGAGAGACATTTGCTAAACTGAAAAAGCAAACAAACAAAGAGTTCACATTGGAGAAAACCCTGTAAAGTGTTCACACTGTGACAAGAGATTTAGGGATCGAACTAGAGATTTAAATCACACTAGAGTTCGTTTTCCCCCTTGGTGCGGTTCGTTTGGGCAGGTGTGAAGGCACCAATCACACTCGGGTGCGCACCAAAAGTGGACCAAACAAGATTTCAGACATTACTAGTTCAAATGTAACACAATGTTATCTGCGATTCTGTTCTTCGCCATTTCCACGAGTGTGTTGCGCAAAGGATTTGACGCATTAATCCATAACATGCCATGTAAAACTTCTAAAATTATGGTTTCTAAAAAAAACTTCTAAAAAACTTTTTTCCTAGAAGAACAATATCAAAGAAGTTAGCCTATATTCAAAAAAGTTGTTTTCTTACATGTACAAAATGTTTGTGTTTAAGTGCCTACAAAGCTGATATTTCTCTGAGATTTTATTAAATTGTTTTTTATTGTTGTGTTAAGAATAGTTTCTAGTTTCTTTATTCATCAAATGCATGTAAGAGAAACGATCGTGTATGGATGCTTCTATGATTCTCTCCTTGTCTTGCACCCTTTACGTCAATAAAGTTCAATATCTCATTCCTTTTCACTTTTATTTAGGTTTTATATTCGTTCAAGTAATCATTGAATAAACTTGTTACTCATTTTATAAACCACTTTTTTATCATAAGACAAGAAAAAGTATTATAATTGTGGAAAGTTTTGTATTCCTCCAAGAAATTTGCGCTTTTGGTCCCCTTTATAAACTTTGCATTCCCGAATCCTTTTTAAATCCTTTTTTTTTCACTCCTTTGCTGCTACATGTGACAAATGTGGACACCCAGAAACAACAAAGCTTCTAAAATGCATGTGAAAGAGAAAGAATATATAACGGGAAGAAAATAAAAGCATTTGATATGTTTACTAATTTTCTCTCTCACTTTTCCTCTCTCTTCATTATCCCTCACAGTCAGCTGTGTGTGCTCTTCCCACTCCAGACCAGCGGGTGGCGGAACGGCTCTCTTTAAGTTGGTTTCACAAACCGGCAGAAACAGAAGAAGAGGAGACGCGCTCTGAACAACCGCTGATTCAAAACAAAAGATTTATAAAGTATTTGAACATTCACGAATCATTTTTAAAATATCATTATTTATAAGTGAAGAGATGGAGTCAGAACAGCAGGAAGAACAGAAACCTGTAAAAACGGAGTTTATTGAAGATTACAGTGAGAATCCTGTAAAAATGGAGTTTACTGAAGATTACAGTGAGAAACCTGTAAAAATGGAGTTTATTGAAGATTCCAGTGAGAACAGGAGTGATCCTGATGAAGAACCCCTCAGAGTGAAAATTGAAGATAAGGAACAACAGACAGGTTGGTTTTTATGTTGGATACTTCATGTATGATGCTGTGAACCATTAAATAACAAGGAAAACCATTTCTGTTAAAAGCATGTTATTTTTTCTTCAGTTTTTGAACTCAAACTTTTACTTGTATAGTGTTAATATGTTTAGGCTCGTTCAATCACAACAAGAATGCTAACTCATATAACTATTGTAACAACTGAGACAATCAGACATATCTATTTGTTGCATTTCACAAATAAGCTTTAAAGCCTACATTTAGTAACGTTAATTGAAAAATGCCAAAGTGGCGGGCAAAAAATCATTCTTTTTTGTAATTAAAAAAGCAACTTCACATCATGACTTTAGCTTAAACATAGACGCCACGTTCAAGTCAAGTGGTGTGTTATATCTATACACATTTTGAGCTATCCGTGTGTATGTCTACGCCGTTAAATGTCCGCGTGTATGTACACGCCGTTAAATGTCCGAGCGAAACGAAGCAAAATGTAGATCTACATCTGGTGAGCGGTATTTTTTCCTAGGATGGTAGGGGAAGACTCATAAATGCTATTAACCCCAGTGACGGGTAGGTTTAGGGACGGAGTTGGGGTAGGTCATTTATTTATACAGTAATGTAACGTTAACTCAACGGCGTTCATAAACACGCTGAAAAGTGATTATGCGTGTTGATAGCACGCCAAAAATGGAAATATGAATTGGCGTATCATACATACGCCATTTCAGTGAACGTTGTCAAAAATGGTCATTCAACAAGAAATCATTGTTACTATTCTGTTCTTCTAATTAAATAAAAATGGAATATAACAGAAAATTACAATTTATTACATGGCTTGGTAGAATTTCAATGTAGAACGCGGTCTGTTATTTCTTGATAAGTAATAACACATGTAAAACAGAGCATTGCCAAGGACGCAGTTCAGACACGGAACGGACTATTTTCTTTAGCGGAAGCAATACAATTGTTTTTAAATAAATAAGTCAATAATTTGAGTGAAATTATTGATTTATTTGGTACGTAGCCATGTAATAAGCGGGATAATGTATAGCGCGGCAGTTGATTAATCAATATTTAATTTATACAGTGAAGACTATGCAGTGTTTTATTACATTTGATAGCGTATACAACCCCTTCAGGCTGGTATTTGTTATCGCTATACACTATCCCTTAAATAGCATTATTTTCAGGGCTCGACAATAATGACTAACCGAAGGCACTAGGCCAGCATGAATAAACGGCAAGGCGCATGTCTAACCACACTTGAGTCATAAATCCCAACTATGAATTAATTATAACAATTTATGATGTACTATTAATATTCCTTTTGAGCTAAATGATTAAACTACATTAGAGCAAATGTTTAATTTTTTTTTAACTTTCGTTTTAGACCCGGCAGTAGAGATTAAGGTGTGTGAAGAACTGGATGAAGCGGAGTACACACAACTGGATGTCAAAACTGAAGAAAACCCTTGGAGTTGCTCACAGACCGAAAGTAAACCTGTACGTAGAAGATCCAACCAAAATTACACTTGCTCTGAGTGTGGAAAAGGCTTCCGAAACAAAAGAAATCTTAAAGCTCACATGGCAGTCCATGTTGTAGAGAAGCTGCACACATGTGAACAGTGCGGGAGGACTTTCCCCAAAAGATTATTCCTTTTAAATCACTTAAAAAGCCACATTGGAGAGAAGCAGCACACATGCGATCTGTGCGGGAAGACCTTTTCACAAGGATACCTGAAGTTTCACATGAGAAACCACACTGGAGAGAAGCCGCACACATGTGATCAATGCGGGAAGAGTTTTGCAATCAAAAGAACCCTTAATGCTCACATGAAACTCCACACCGGAGAGAGGCACACATGTGATCAGTGCGGGAAGAGTTTCTCACAAAAAGGATACCTTAAATATCACATGAAAATCCACACTGTAAAAAAGCCACACACATGTGATCAGTGCGGGAAGAGTTACACCCTTAAAGAAGCACTTATGAGACACATTGAAAGCCACGTTAAAGAGAGGCCTTATAAATGTGATCAGTGTGGGAGGTGTTACATATGTGAGGAAAGACTTCAAGACCACATGAAAGCTCATAATGGAGATAAGCCGCACACATGTGATCAATGTGGGAAGAGTTTTCCCCGAAAATCCACCCTAAACAGACACAAGAAAATCCACACTGGAGAGAAGCCACACACATGTGATCAGTGCGAAAGGAAGTTCACATTTCTTTCACAGCTTAGGTATCACATGAGAGTCCACACCAGAGTGAAGCCGTACACATGTGATCAGTGCGGGAAGAGTTTCAGGATTAAAAAAAAGCTTATTTATCACATGAAAATCCACACGAACAAATGTGATCAGTGCGGGAAGAGATTCTCACTAAAACGAGTCCTTAATAAGCACTTGAAAGTCCACACAGAAATGAAGCCACATGCGTATGATCAGAGTGGGAAGAGTTACACACTAAAAGGAGGCCACATCGGAGAGAAGCCGTACACATGTGATGAATGTGGGAAGAGTTTCAGATTCAGATGTTCATTGAGAGTACATCTGCGTTATCATGCTGGAGAAAAACCATTTAACTGTAATCAGTGCGGTAAAAAATTTATTTTGGCAGGTTCCCTGAAGAATCACATGCACGCTCATTCAAAGGAGAAGCCTCACGTGTGTTTTTGTGGAAAGGCATTTTCATGGCCGCATGGTTTAAGAGTACACCAGAAAAAACACATTAATGTGAAGAATCAAGTGTGCTTGCTTTGTGGAAAAACCTATTTTACAGAGGGTGAACTGAAGCAGCACCAGAAGGGAAGCTGCACACAAAAAAGTGTCATGAAATCGCACACATGCTATCAATGCAGGAAGAGTTTCAGAAGTGTTCGAGCTTTGAAATTGCATCTGTGTTCTCATTCTGGAGAAAGAAAGAAGCACGCAATGTTGATACAAAGGGGAAGGCTTACACGTGTTCTGCTTGTGAAAAACGTTTTACACGACTGAGCGCTTTTAAAGTACACAAGAAAACGCATATCAGTGTGAAAGACGTTTGCTAAACTGAAAACACAAACAAGCAAAGAGTTCACATTGGAGAAAAACCTTTAAAGTGTTCACACTGTGACAAGCTGCCTCATTTACGTCTGTTGAATCGCACTAGAGTTCGTTTTCCCCCTTGGTGCGGTTCTTTTAGGCAGGTGTGAAGGCACCAATCACACTCGGGTGCGCACCAAAATCGAACTAAACAAACGTACCGAGACGTCCTTGAAGAAAAATGCAAACAAAGTATAAATTTGAACCGAACTACAGATGTGACAGCACCCTTAGTCCACCTGGACAACTGAAAATAGAGAAGAGCATCCGCATCGAAAAGATGACATTTCACTGTCATTCATTTGAAAAAAAAAAAATGAGCTTCGCTTCGCTATTTAACTTCTGGACTGAACAGGAACTATGATTTCAGACATTATTAGTTCAATGTAACACAATGTTATGGCGATTCTGTTCTTCGCCATTTCCACAAGTGTGTTGCGCAAAGGATTTGACGCATTAATCCATAACATGCCATGTAAAACTTCTAAATTTTTAAGACTAATGGTTTCAAGTTTTTCCCAGAAGAACAATATCAAAGAAGTTATATTCAAAAAAGTAGTTTTCTTACATTTACAAAATGTTTGTGTGTTCAAGTGCCTACTAAGAGATTTTATTAAATTGTTAAGAATATCTAGTTTCTATATTCACCAAATGCATATGTAAGAGAAACGATCGTGTATAGCTTTGTAACTGGATGCTTTTATGATTGTCTCCTTGTCTTGCAAAGTCAATAAAGTTAAATATCTCTTTCATTTTCACTTTTATTTAGTTTTTTGTTCAAGTAATCTTTGACTAAACCTGTTACTCCGTTTTATAAACAGCTTTTTTATCATAAGACAATAAAAAGTATTATAATTGAGGAAGGTTTTGTATTCTTCCAAGAAATTTGCACTTTTGGTCCCCTTTATAAACTTTGCATTCCCGAATCCTTTTTAAATCTTTTTTTTTCACGCCTTTGCGACAAATGTGACAAATGTGGACACCCAGAAACAATAAAGCTTCTAAAATGCATGTGAAAGAGAAATACTTCAGCAATACCAAACAGTTAATGGAATTAAAAGACAGTCAGGTGTAGGCTGTATATAACAGGAAGAAAATAAAAGCATTTGATAGGTTTACTAATTTTCTCTCTCACTTTTCCTCTCTCTTCATTATCCCCTCAGTCAGCTGTGTGTGCTCTTCACACTCCAGACCAGCGGGTGGCGGAACCGCACTCTTTAAGTTGGTTTCACAAACCGGCAGAAACAGAAGAAGAGCAGACGCGCTCTGAGTCTGAACAACCGCTGATTCAAAACAAAAGATTTATAAAGTATTCAAAACTTCACGAGTTAGTTTTAAAAGCTCATTATTTACAAGTGAAGAGATGGATTCAGGCCAGCAGGAAGAACAGAAACCTGTAAAAATGGAGTTTATTTAAGATTACAGTGAGAACAGGTGATCCTGAAGAAGAACCCCTCAGAGTGAAGCTTGAAGAGACTGAAGAACAGACAGGTTGGTGTTATTCTCGATTCTTCATTAATGATGCTGTGAAACTTTAAAATTAGAAAACTTTAACAGTTATTTAATGGTTAGTCAGTCAATGTAACATCTATTTGTCATACCTAGATAAAGGTAAAGATTCATAAGGAATTTTACCAAAGGTAAAGATGTTAACAAATGTTAAAACTGCTTTAGTACCAAAGTACAGGTATTTTAAGTTAATGGCACAGTTGATTGTATCTGAGTGTTGGTTTGCTGAAGTGCTGTTATTTAGCAGTTTAGCACCCCCCCCCCTCCCCCCTTTTTTTATTATTATTCCAAAACAAAACACTGAGACATTAAAAAAATGCATAAATGCTTTGTATAAATAATCAGTAAAGCATAATATTTTGTAATACATTTATAAATAAATCCAATTTAATCTTTACTCGATTATAATTCTGGTAGCGCACAACATTCTGAATATGGCTCCAACACAGGTCTAATTAATTATGAAATTAATTATGAAATTTATATTAACCACAGAAAAGGAATCAACATTTTATTTTCCTGATCGCGTGCATGGTGTGACAATTAATAAGCCTGCATTTCATTTATTTTTCTTTTTTTTCCCTCGAAGATTTAGCTCAAACCGGTAGCGCAAGTGGCTCGTGACAGAACATAACGACGTACGACACTTTATATAACAGAAAATCTCTGACTGGTGTTTAAATCAGTGAAATCTGTCAACCGTAATAAGCATGAACGCTCATAAAACAGTGTAGCCTAATGTGTGGTTTCCTCCTTTATTCGACAAAAATAAGTGGTTTTGTTCAAGTTTTTTTTTTAAACACATCAATCTCGTCTTTTTTGTCAACGATATTGCATGTCTTTAAAGTCACAGACAGTTATCCTTAATGACATGTCGTCTCTCATCGTTTTGTTTTAGTCAGGGGGTCAGACCTCAGTTTTAGCTTTTGAGGCTTTCGCTGATCTATATAACGTCATTCTATATAGATCAGTGGATCTTATACTTTTTGATACTGCACAGCATGACATCCACATGTCAATCCTCAACGTTACTTGGCAACCAGTAATGGGAACGCCTCCTGGCGAACCAACTCTCAAGGCACTGACTGGCAACATGCAGAGACAAAAGTGAACAAAATATATTGTCAGATAGTTAATTGAGTGAGTTGTTCGGTAAACGGCTTGGGAATGTTTAACGCTTTTGTTTTGTTCTGTTTGCCCTTGTGTCGTCTGGTTGGTAAGTTATTGATGCGTTTTTGAAGACTTCACTTGTCGTAATTTTAGAAATAATTAGGCCTATCTGTTTAAAAATCAGTCAGGATTGTTTTTATGTTGTTGTTCCAATAATAAAAAGGAGGTTGCAGTTTCTCATCACTTTAATATCTTTACAAAAGCAATTTTATTCATTAGTTTAGGAGGGTGAGCAATTTTGTTGAAGGAAAGCTACTAGAAATGTAGTAGCTACACTGATAAAAATGATTTTGTGGTCAAGTAAATACTACAGAAAAAAACAATTTAATTTACATGAAAAAAAAAATAAGTAAATTCTATAGTAGAACTCAATTAAATCGTGTAGAAATGAAAGCGTAAATATCAACATTATAAAATTAAGTAAAATTACTCAACTTTTCTGATACTGGTGTTCCCATCATGCACTGGGCCATGACTAATGAGGTTGATTTTTCACTGTTTTCCAGCTGTATTTACACCATTTTATCATTACTTTTGTTGTTAGGATTAGCAATTTGCCATTTTGTGACATTTGGAGTTCATTTTCTACTTAAAATGACACATTCAAACACAAAAACGATCTATCAAATGTTACCGTCATTGTGTATTGTCTACCAAGTATTGAGGTCTGCATTCACACGTGCGAAAATCAAAAGTGAAGACATGATGAGACACACTGCAAGTAATGATTTCCTAAACAGTGTGGTCTAATTCAATGTTATATTGTATGAGCGAAATGTTGTATTAAGAAAAATTCAATTAAATAGAAAAGATATTACTTAATCTGTAATTAGCTAAATAAAAATTACTTAATTTATTATGTTACTTTCACTTAACTTAGTTAAGTATAGTTTACTCAATTATATGTGTGAAATTTACTCAAAAAATATCAGTGCAAAAACTTGCCTTGAAAAAATTAAGTAAATTTTACTTATTGTTTTTTACAGCGTAGGCTAGGCGACATAAACAAAGTTTATTAAAATTTACAACTTCGAAAGAAATTGAAATCAGTGTTATATGACATGTTTTCAACATTCATTTAATTTAAGGTGCTTTGTAACATTTCTTAACATAATATTTATTTTTCTCATGCAAATTATATTAATCCATGATCCAGTCATTAAATATACTGTAACTTGAATAACATTAAATCACCAGATCCACAGATGAGTGTTTTAATGTTTCACTTCTGTTGCACAAAAACGAGTGCTGAAAAAAAATCACGTGACACTTGAAAAGAAGAATTGATTGTGTCCATTAATGAGGAACAAATCATTTCAGAACCATCCAAAACATCCTGACTGTCATATATGAGTTGCAGTCTTGTAAATTCTCTTATTATATAATCAACAGACTAGACCTGGATAAATAAGATATTTCTTCTACATAAATATGTATTAAAGATTGGGTTTCATTTATGTCACAAGCACAATCTGTCTGTTAGTCTGTTTGTTTCTTCTTTTTTTCTTTTGCAACTTTTTGTAATTCATTGAACAAGCCTTTAGTCTGTGACAAATATATATTTCTTGTTTGTTTTCCAGATGTGACCGATGCAGTGAAGTCAGTGTCAGTGAATGAGGGAGATTCTGTCACTCTAAACACTGATGTCACTGAAACACAGCAATATTTGATGATACAGTGGACGTTCGGCAGCACAAGAATCGCTGAATTTAACAGGCTCACACAAACTAGCTCTAAGTATGATGAGAGATTCAGAGACAGACTGACTCTGGATCAAACCGGATCTCTGACCATCACAAACATCACAACCTCAGACTCTGGATTTTATCAACTAACACTTGTCAGTGGAGAGACCAAATACAAGGGTTTCAATGTTACTGTCAATGGTGAGTTGACAATTATTGACCATTCTTCATTTGAAATATATCTTTGTCATTGTAATATTTCTTTCATCCTCATTTTATGATATTGACTGCTTTAATTAAGATCAGAAGTGTGAGATGAGCCTGACATCACAGTTATCTGTCATTATCAGTGACTCCACAATATTTTTCATCATCAGAAAGATCATCAAGCTCCAATTGTGTGCCGTCCAGCTTTATGGTGAACGATTCAAACGTCAACCAGACTGAGGATGACAACAACACTGAACTCTATCAGCCAAATTCAGGTACATCACTGACGATATTAGTGTTTATTTACAGAGCAGAACTCTGTTAGACGTGTGTTATTAAATCAGAGTGATATTAGTTTTTCACTCTGAAATCCACTGTTAGTTCATAGTGGCCTGTTTAAAGGCCAATTTATACTTCTGCGTAGGGTGCGCGCAGTAGGTACAGCGTAGCATACGCACAGACGCGTCCCAAACCGCGAACCCTTCTCCGATGCCTGACGCGCACCTCCTCAAAAATGTAACTACACGTCACGACGACGCGGACCGCAAGATCGGTGATTGGTCGGCTTGGTAGCATCGCATTTCCTCCCACGCATTTCCGCACGTACCATCTCCTCCGACGTCTTCTCTCATTTCTGCCTTTCAGTTTTAGCAATTTCACTAAAATTAACTGTTTTTCCACCTCAATAAGCTCCAACTCCAACATGATCCGCTCTCTTTCAGTCCCTATTGCTTGTAGTAACCTAGCCGCGAGGAATCTAAACACAGTGGAACATTAAAACCCTCCGCCACCAACTAGTGTTTCGGAGCAGTACTGCAGAGCAACCAAGACCTGAACGCAGATGTATAAATGCTCATGACGGCGTCACCTACGTGCGTAGCCAACGCCGTATACTACGGCGTACCCTCGACGCAGAAGTATAAATTGGCCTTAATGGAGCTAGTAGTCGCTGTGCAGGTAAACCTCACTCCCCTGATCTCAAAAAGCACACTAGCGATTGATGCTAGGCTGCGGTCTTTTGCCTCCCATGCCGTAGACCACCGTTTGAATCCCACTCGGAGCTGGTCAGACTAGTTTAACCTGATTAAATGAACACATTCATTGCAATGATGCAGTACATTGGTGTTAATTCATAAAACATCTGCTGCGCACCATATAATCAACTGCATAACACAATCAAAATGCAACATTTACATTGCATTTATGCATTTGCCAGCTTTTATCCAAAGTGGCATACATTGCATTATGGTTTTACATTCGATCAGTTCATGCATTCCCAGGGATTTATGGTTTATGGCTAGGGCTGGTAGTATGTGCGTGCGTGTAAGCGTCCCAACACAGATAGATAGAAAATATGTGTAAATGATCCAAAGTGTACCTATGTGTCAGATTTGATGCCAGAAGCACGTGATGCAATATTTTCGACTTGATAATTGCCTCCAAGACCGGTAACACGGTAAATATGATAAGGCACAGAAGCGCATAAACACTTGAGTAGAAAGTTTTTCCGTCTTCGACTGCAAGAACTGGAGTGCATCACAAATGAACCGAAACGGAGCATATTTGTCCCTATAGACATGAGAAATAGGCCTATAGACAGTCAAAATATGTCTACTTTTAAACAAAACAATTGGAAATAAATAGTTACCTAATCCATATAGGCGAGAGCATTCACCACTGCAGGAATGACGAGTCAGCATCGCCATAATCATATTAGCAGCTAGCATGCTTATTAAACACTTGTTCATTAATAAACAATTAAAATATATATTTGCTATTCTTTCCCGACACATCCATAATAATTTGGCTACTTTTGCCAGTGCTTTGCGACAAGCTTCATGTGTGCTGAGCGCGAGGCATAAATCCCGCCCCAATATTATATTGTTAAAACTGGTTACATAAAATTGGTATCGAAAAAAGTATCGTTCAGGAACCGGTATCGAAGTCAAGGTATCTGTATCGAACATTTTGTTATGATACCCGGCCCTATTTAGGGCTCTTGAGGGTGTGGCATTTGCTTGCTTTTCTTTATGTGAGTTTACAGGAATTGAGAACAGGTCACAGAGGAGCGACAGAGAAGTGAATCTCGTGTCCAAGAGCCGTGTTGGGACAGCTCAAGAAAACAATAGGCTACTCTATGAGAAATTAGATCATGAAGAAAGAATCACATAATCACTCAAGTTTCTAGGAGAACTGAGACTAAAGACAGGGAAGCCCTTAATAGAGTAGAATTGCCGATATTGAACAATCCTAGCAATGTTATTTGGCTAAGCAAGGAAACACACACACATAGTAAAACTCACAGATTGATTGTCTTCCCAACACACAAAACCATCATATACGTTTATATGGAAACATTATAGCATTTTTCTTTTCTTTTTCTCAGCCCACATCCACTGTTGTAGTTTCACTGAAACTGTGATCCGATTGGCTCTCTCGGCTCTGGTGGGCGTGGCTGCTGTTGCTGCTCTGGTTTATGACATCAGATCTACAAGAAGAGAGCTAATCAGAGAAAAAGAGACCAGACATCACTGTCAGACTCCTGGAGTTATATCAGACCAACAGTGTGAATTGAGCAGAAGCTTTAGTTCCAGATATGTATAAAGCAGATATAAAGCATACTTACATTGATTCTCGTTCAAACAGTTGTGTGTGGACATGCGATGCACATGATACACTATGATGTGTATGTGAGCTTGTGAGTCGAAGTGAAACTGTTTGTAAAAGAGTCCAGCTTGTAGAGGAATTAAGGTCAATGGGGGCAAAGAAACCTCATAATTCAAATTGTACATGTCCAACCCGGTTTAAATTTAATCTACTTAAAGGAAACAAATCTGATCAATAGATTTAAAGGGATACTCCACTTTTTTTTGGAAATAGGCTAATTTTACAACTCCCTCAGAGATAAACAGTTGGGTTTTACCGTTTTCCAATCCATTCAGCCTATTTTCGGATATCTAATATCGGTAACCAGATTGGTCTGGTTTCTGGTCTCATTGACTTTCATAGTATATTTTTTTCCTACTATGGATTCAAAAACGTAAAACCCAACTGTTTAACTCTGGGGAAGTTGTAAAATGAGCCTATTTCCAAAAAAAGTGGAGTATCCCTTTAAACAACTCCATCCACACAGAAGATTCTACTTTGGCTCCCCCTTATGTCTAAATACGCAAACACACTCTGATTTACGGGCCTATGCATGTTGTAGTTCAATGAGAGTATATAGGCGCTTTTCCACTGCATAGTACGGTACGGTTCGGTTCGGTACGGCTCACTTGTGGTGCTTTTCCACTGCATGGTACGGTACAGTACGGTTCGCTTCGGGTCGCTTTAAATGGTACCTGGTCTGTTGAGGTTCCAAGCGTACCGTACCGGTACTAAAATGTGACGTGAAACACTGCAGATCACTGATTGGTCAGACAGAATCATCACTACCAGCGTCACTACTAGCGTCATTGGATTTGCGACACGAGACACAAGACACTTTTTTAGCAGTATTTTTGTTTTGCTGCCATCAGCCTCATTTTAAACACATTTTTCCGTCTAGCAGTTAAAAACAACCACATACCGAGAATCAGGAACACCATCCCCTCGATAGTCTCCATTGTTCCTGTGTTGTGGGTTTGAAAATGTGGCGCTTTTAAGATGATGTCATGGCAGTAGAGGCGCGCGCAAATAACGATCAGTCCCACACACTTTGAAGGGGTACTACTGCAGTGGAAACGAAAAGCGATCCGAACTGTTCCGCGCCGAGTCGAAGCGTACTGAGCCGAACCGTACCGTACTATGCAGTGGAAAAGCGCCATATTACTATGTGGTGCTCCAGCAGTGTCATGTGTATTAGGAGAAACATCTGAACTGTTCATCATAACAGTACCAAACAATATTGAATGCCAGACTGTTGCATCACTGTTAATGTTTTTTGGATATTAGACTTTGTTTATGTCTCGGTTAATCTATGCAAATATAGATCAAGACCACATTGTGGACCAGTGGATCTAGACAACTTGAATTCTATAAAATATTTAACGTACTAATTAAGATAAAATGCTGTTTTTGTCTTTACTGTTTGTTGAATATGTTATGATGTTTGAACAATAGTGTGAATAAATCATGCTTTGACGACAAAAGAATGAAGAACCATTTACTTAATAAAAACAGTAAAATTAGATACACTTACTACATCAAAATCAGAACTTTATTATACTAAATGCACCTTCACAAAATCCAGACGTTCAGAGTGTAAGAAAATTATTTATATTTTTATTTGATTCACAGCTTATATAGTGTTTTGACCTCGACAACCAAACTGCATTTTACCGCAAACTTTCTAAAGAAGGCGCAATCGCTTGTTTGCCAAGGGGTCAAAATTCTTGTTTTTCCTGGGTCAAAACCAAGCGTCGTGCGATAAACTGCAATACATCGAAAATCCGCTAGAGGCAGGTCCCAAAAGGGGAATTTATTTTAATTGTATTTAGATATAAAATGTGTGACAATTAAGGGCCTGGTTAACTTTGATTGACAGCTGATAACGGGCTGCGCCGAGTGGAATTCCTGAAATTGACGTCTCGGCCATGATCTGACACAAAACATCATACCACCTTTGATCCTTTCTGAACATTTGTATTGAAAATTACCAAGATGGCGCCGCCCATACCCCCCCGTAAATGGCCTCAAAACCGTTCTTCACGAAGTCTATGGGTGACGTCAAAGACGCTTTGTCCATATTTTTCACAGCGTCAAAACTGGTCTTGTAATTTGTAATTTCAAAGCTCGAACAATTCTGAAACTCTTCCTGCACTGATCACATGTGTGTGGCTTTTCTCCAGTGTGGATTTTCACGTGATCCTTAAGGAGGTTTTTTTTTTACAGCTTCTTTTCTGGTGCAGCTTCATTGCACCCTCTGTAAAATAGGCTTTTCCACAAAGCAAGCACATATGATTCTTCACACCACTGTGTCTTATCAGGTGTGATCTTAAACCATTCAGCCATGAAAATCCCTTTCCACAAAAAGAACACACGTGAGGCTTCTGCCCTAAATGAACGTTCATGTGCTGCTTCAGGACATCTGCGCGAGCAAATTTTTTAACGCACTGATTACAGTTAAATGTTTTTACTCCAGAATGATATCGCAGATGTACTCTCAAAGAACATGCCAATCTGAAACTCTTCCCGCATTGATCACATGTGTGCGGCTTCTCTCCAGTGTGGATTGTCATGTGACATTTAAGGGTATTTTTGTGTGTGAAACTCTTCCCGCACTGATCACATGTGTGTGGCTTCTCTCCGGTGTGGATTTTCATGTGTTTATTAAGGGTTCCTTTAAGTGCGAAACTCTTCCCGCACTGATCACACGTGTACGGCTTCTCTCCAGTGTGGATTTTCATGTGTATATTAAGGGTATTTTTGTATGTAAAACTCTTTCCGCACTGATCACATGTGTGTGGTTTCTCTCCAGTGTGGATTTTCATGTGGTCATTAAGTGTATTTTTGTATGTGAAACTGTTCCCGCACTGATCACATGTGTACGGCTTCTCTCCAGTGTGGATTTTCATGTGTATATTAAGGGTACTTTTGTATGTAAAACTCTTCCCGCACTGATCACATGTGTGTGGTTTCTCTCCAGTGTGGATTTTCATGTGGTCATTAAGGGTATTTTTGTGTTTGAAACTCTTCCAGCACTGATCGTATGTGTACTCTCTCACATGCGGCTTCTCTCCAGTGTGGATTTTCATGTGATCTTTAAGACTTTGTTTGTATAGGAAGCTTTTTCCACACTGCGGGCAAGTGAAATTGTTGATGGCTCTTCTCAGCACAAGTTTACTTCCATTCTGTGAGCAACGATTTTCAAAAGATTTTTCTTCAGTTTTGACACAATGTTCCTCCTCCGCTTCATCCAGTTCTTCACTCTTCTTAATCTCGACAGTCAGGTCTAACATAAAAGTAAAAAAAGTTCAAATTTTCAGTAAATCATTATCATCATCAAAAAAAAAAAAAAAGTTCTCTAATGTTGTGAACGAGCCTTAACACTTATTAACACCACAAGTTAAAGTTTGAGTATAAACAAAGACTGGAAAAAAACTCTTCAACTCTCAAAACTTTTAGTAGTAAACAAACATTATTTAATTTTCTGAAGTAAATGCAAGGGATTGTTATGCAGTTGTTCTGGGTGGGTGCATAAAACCTGTCAAAAGACCTCAAACCTCTATGATTTCTGCTCTCTAAATGGTTTGCTTGTTATTTTGTTGTATTGTGCATCATATTGCGTTTGTAATAAAACAATAAGATTGAACCATTCAAAGCTGTTCATATAAAAAATTCTGTTATTTATACAAAGCATCATACAATGTTTTTTAATGTCTCAGTGTTTTGTTTTGGAATAATAAGAAAAAAATATTTATTGTGCTGCAGAAGAATAAATTAATTCTGATTTTTAATGATGAGGGAGAGTAAACTATTTTTTGGGGGAACAATCCCTAAACTGCTAAATAACAGCACTCCAGCACTCAGATACAATCAACTGTGCCATTAACTTAAAATACCTGTACTTTTGATACTAAAGCAGTTTTAACATTAAATAACTGCTAAAGTTTTATAACTTTAAAGTTTCACAGCATCATTAATGAAAAATCGAGAATAAACACCAACCTATCTGTTCTTCAGTGTTCTCAAGCTTCACTCTGAGGGGTTCATCAGGATCACTCCTGTTCTCACTGTAATCTTCAACAGATTCCATTTTTACAGGTTTCTGTTCTTCCTGCTGGTCTGAATCCATCTCTTCACTTATAAATAGTGATAGTTTAAAAAAAAACGTATTCGTGAAATTTCAAATACTTTGCAAATCTTTTGTTTTGAAATCAGCTGTTGTTCAGAGCGTGCGTCCTCTCTTCTTCTGTTTCTGGTTGTATGGTAACCAATGTGCCGTTCCGCCACCCGCTGGTCTGGAGTGTGAAGAGCGTACAACTTAAAGGGATAGTTCACCCCAAATTGAAAATTCTTTCATTTACTCACCCTGAAGTTGTTCCAAACCTCTTTGTGTTTATTTGATCTGCTGAACACAAAGGAAGATATTTGAAAGAATGTTTTAATCAAACAGATCTCATTCCCCATTGACTACCATATTTAGTCAATGGGGAATGAGATCTGTTTGATTAAAACATTCTTCCAAAAACTTTTATGTTTTATTAATCTCGTTCATGTTACTTTCTCTCTCTCTTTCTGTATATGTCTGTATATATGTATTTCATTTTAATTCTTGATAATTTTCACTTATTTTTAAGTCTTATCAGTTTAAACATTCAAGCTGAGAGAGTTTATGGCTGAAACTCTCAGCCATAAAGACTTTCGAGAGGAGCGGATGTGTGCGTGTCATTCAGAACACAAAACAAGAGTGTTCTTGTAAAACAGAACATGGCAAAATAATCGTTTTTACTCTTTTTACTATTTTGATGATAGTTGGGAGCCAATATCGAAACTGAAATTCAAATAATTTCACAGCCCAAGTCTAAAGTCTAAATTTCATGCACATTTTCTTTTCTTTAATACTGAAGTACTTGGATTTTAGAGTACTTGACTTCTTAATTACTCAAAATTCCCATCTTCACACTTTCATTAATGTGCTCACCAAATAGATGGGTTTCAGTCACGTGATTATGGTGATGCGCGGAATTCAGATGGAATCCATATACTGTACTACTTTACACGCTTTTACAAGATAAAACTATAAACAAAAAATCAAACATATATTGGACGTGATCCTTACGTGGTTTTGAAGAGGAGAATTGAAATATTTTCGTAGATCTATCTACGAATATAGATATATAGATATATATATATATATAGATATACGAATATACGATATAGATATCTATGTCAGCAACTACCTCGTTTTACAGACAAACTTTAAGTTAGGAAACTTTACACGTTACACAAACATAGCCACTTAAGTTGTATTAACTGACCTTTGACGAAGTGATCACTAACAGTTACACACACAGGCATTTTCCAATTCGGCTCCTCCCGACTGCAGACGTAGGTTTGCAAGCCGTTTTTCCAGAATTTTTCGGTCTATTTCTTGCATTTTCCCCCTTATGAACAACAACTTTTGGTACACGATAAAAACTCCTTATGGTTTAACGTGCATCCATTTACACCACAACCATAAACGACGCAAAACACATAGTGCTTTCTGAATTCAGCAATATGCCACCACTCAAAACGTAGGTGTTGAGCCCAATTCTGACCCCAGTCAGATTATGTCTGAAACTCCAATGATTAACAGTGTGTGGTCTGGTATTACTCTCAGCCCTGAAGAACCCCTGGTGTCGAAGTAGCCAGATGGTCTTTTGCTGTCAGGTCAGAATTAGGATAAACCCCTCATTAGCTTGTTTATACCAGAAAATCTAGGTGTATGACTACACTCAGGTTAAACAATAATCATCATTATTTATTATTACCCTTAATAAAATTCATGCTTACACTCCAGGAGAATCTCTCATGGGTTTTTCATTGTTCTTGACTCTGCAGAATAAACTACAATGCTCTTCGTATTACTTATAGAACTGTCTTTGTAAGCTGAAGTAAAACTGAACAATATTTTGTCTTTATCAAATACATTTATTTGAACAAAAGATACACTTTTCACTTTTGTAGAAAAATATCAAAAGGTTACAGGTTATAATACTTCAGGTTATCCAATTTCAGCAGGGCAGTCGTGTATGAGTTACCTTGTATACAGTTCAAGCAATATATGGATAAGCAATATATGTATAATTCAAAGTTATACAAATTGAAATAGTACGGCAGAGCAGTTTAAGCAAAAGAAAGTTCATTTAATAAACTGAACTGGTAGATAAGTATCTCACCAGGGATGCACACGCGACAGCAAAATCAGGAATGCAACAACACAATAATCAGAAAGCAGTCACATGGAACTGGGTTACATTGTTCCATAGGCAGTTTACTTTGGGTGCTTCTCAATTCTTATTTTTGCATCCTCGTTTCCTTTCCTCGTGTCTCAGCTCCACCTCCTGTAGGTTGGAATCGATTGAAAGCTTTGAGCGTACGTTTGTGCATGCATTAGCCCGGCACTGCCAAAACTACATCGGCTGCCTATTATGTACAGTATCAATTGTTTTGTGACATCACTGTGAATAGCACAGTTGGGTGTGTCTTATCATTCATTCATTAACATGAGTCTCCATCAGCCGATTTTGCCCATGCGAAGGTTTATATGTTCTCTCTATCTTCACAGAAGCTGTTTTTGCATAAGCTGATTTTCCTGCACAAAGAGATAACAATTTTTTAAAGAAAAAAATAAACAGTGTTGGCACATATACATCTACATATAAGATGTTACAGCTGTACAATCTTACAGCTGTCTTTCTCTTAAATCTGAAATCGCAGTCAAGGGGGTTGACTGCGATTTCACTTTTTTCATTTTAAATAGTGTGTAATGTTGCTGTTGGTGCATGAACAGTATCTGCAAAGTTGCAGCGCTGAAAGTTCAGTGTAAGCAGAGATATCGTCTTTTAAAAATCAGGAAGTATATTGCCTACAAAAACGACTGGATTGGGACTACAGCTGGGTTATGGTATGCTATTTATGCTATTTTGTGTCTACGACAAACGCGTACAAACATGAATTCTGTAAAAGTACTAATGTTGTAAATGTATTTTTCATTTATATATGTTTTATGACGTTATTTTCGATTTGATCAAGAACGTAAACTTGCCAACGATGTTTGATGACATTAGTAGCCAGTCAGTTGCTATTGTTGCCAGTCAGATGCTATTGTGTAAAACAAACGTGTATAAAGTTAAAAAAATGTAGCAAATTATCATTCAGAAACGTTTATTAAGAGCCGTGTGTGGTGAGGTTCTGTTTGACTCTCTTCATCGCCGCTTTCTCGGTCTGATTCTGGGTCATACTGATACTGCAGTTCGACGCATATTATTTACATCTGGACCGGAGCGGAGCTCATGACGTGCCCGTTTCGCCCGTAAAGGTAATGGGCGTTAACTTTCCGGACAACGTAAGCGACAGTTTAGCCAATCACAACACACCGGGCCAAGCTAACCAATCTGAGCTTACTACGTATTTCTGAGGGAGTGTTTTCATAGAATCAGGAAGTCAACCGCTCGTTCGAGGACAGAGAGCGCGGCTGACAATAAAGGTGAAGTTTATGAAAAATAAGACGTTTTAAAAACGAAAAACCACGAATACATGTTATATTTCACCCCATAAATACAATCATGCAAAGAAAAAAAGCAGTCAACCCCCCCTTTAAAGTAGACATAAACAGACTCGTACTGTAAAATCAGCTCTCTGAGAAATCCTACAACATTTCTACAACATGAATTGCTGCATATGTTTGTCCTTAAAAACCTTGAATAGAAGTAATAGAGTAGCCTAGATACTGAGACTTCATTTTGGCTTCATAATATTTGGCTATTTTAAAGATTGACAGATATGAATGTGAACTGCTCCTGTTGGGCTTTATTAGCTATTACCAGCTGACTGCACATTTCCCTTATTTATTAATAATAATGATAATAATAATAATGCATTTTATATAATCGTGCTTTCATAACACCCAAGGTCACCTCACAAGCAATATACAGGTCACTGCATAAGACAAACAACACAAACAAGTCGCATACAGATTTGATTAAGTGCAGTAAAGTCTCAATAAAACATGTTATTTAGAACAAACACTGTAGAAATAATTATGTTGGCTTGAGAAACCCAAACTTCAAGCTTTTAACACGTCTCAAGCCAACAACAAAGTTTGTCTTGACAAACTTCTTGTTTTTTTATAAATGATTAAGAGGGACCATTTTCATTTGTGAAAATGTGTCTAACTTTTTTAAATTTGTTTTTTAAAATGTAATAAAAATCCTTTTATCAGAAGAACTTTTTAAAAATCTTAAATCTAATCACATAATCTGATTCAAGGACTGGCACTGCTGCAGAAATAAATATATAGTTGTTCTACTCACCAGCGACTGTCACAATGAATCTCTTGAATTTGGCCTGTCCTGAGTTGAAGATCTGTAATTTATAATGTCCAGAGTCTTTTTTTTTTATGTCTTTGATGGTCAGAGATCCAGTCTGAGGATTCAGCTGCACTCTGTCTCCGAATCTCTCATTATTATAAACAGTTGTATTTGTATTTGAATCAGCTTTAGCAACAAGACAGTTTTCAGCTCCAAACGTCCACAGTACCACATCACCTGTATTGATAACACCAGTCTCGAGAGGGACAACATTTCCCTCAGCCACTGATATTTCCTCAGCTTCATGTCACAGAGGCACACAGAAACAGAGAATTGCAGAAGAAAAAGTGTGAATGAATTTAGTTTAGGTTCAACATCAGATGACTCTATAACCTATTCTGGCATGTTTGGAGATAAGGCATAAACTTTAAACTATTTAGTTTATCCATAAACTAATCTCTACAGGATTATTTGACCTAAATTCACAAATCATGAAGTAAAATATGATGTAGTGTTTTCATGTTTAAGCCATGACATGATGGATTTATCGTCAAAAAAACTCTTTGGCTATATGCGATTCATGATCACTCCTATTTTCTACATTTTTTTTTATGCAATATTACACCCTAATTAATTTAACCTGATTTTTTTTTGAGTGTTCATCAGAGTGGTCCAAAACGTGTTTCTGTCGCACTCAAACCACGAAAATGACAGAGATGTTGATAAAAAATATATAAAGAGAAATAAATAGTGTTGCCACATATACACTCACCTAAAGGATTATTAGGAACACCAGTTCAAGTTCTCATTAATGCAATTATCTAATCAACCAATCACATGACAGTTGCTTCAATGCATTTAGGGATGTGGCCCTGATCAAGACAATCTCCTTGAAGAACTTCAAACTGAATGTCGGAATGGGAAAGAAAGGGGATTTAAGGAATTTTGAGCGTGGCATGGTTGTTGGTGCCAGACGGGCCGGCCTGCGTATTTCACAATCTGCTCAGTTACTGGGATTTTCACACAACCATTTCTAGGGTTTACAAAGAATGGTGTGAAAAGGGAAAAACATCCAGTATGCGGCAGTCCTGTGGGCGAAAATGCCTTGTTGATGCTAGAGGTCAGAGGAGAATGGGCCGACTGATTCAATCTGATAGAAGAGCGACTTTGACTGAAATAACCACCCGTTACAACCGAGGTATGCAGCAAAGCATTTGTGAAGCCACAACACACACAACCTTGAGGCGGATGGGCTACAACAGCAGAAGACCCCACCGGGTACCACTCATCTCCTCTACACAAAAGAGGTGACAATGTGCAAGAGCTCAACAAAATTGGACAGTTGAAGACTGCAAAATGTTGCCTGGTCTGATGAGTCTCGATTTCTGTTGAGACATTCAGATGGTAGAGTCAGAATTTGGTGTAAACAGAATGAGAACGTGGATCCATCATGCCTTGTTACCACTGTGCAGGCTGGTGCTGGTGGTGTAATGGTGTGGGGATGTTTTCTCGGCACACTTTAGGCCCCTTAGTGCCGATTGGGCATCGTTTAAATGCCACATCCTACCTGAGCATTGTTTCTGACCATGTCCATCCCTTTATGGCCACCATGTCCCCATCCTCTGATGGCTACTTCCAGCAGGATAATGCACCTTGTCACAAAGCTCCAATCATTTCAAATTGGTTTCTTGAACATGACAATGAGTTGACTGTACTAAAATGGCCCCCACAGTCACCAGATCTCAACCCAATAGACCATCTTTGGGATGTGGTGGAACGGGAGCTTCGTGCCCTGGATGTTCATCCCTCAAATCTCCATCAACTGCAAGATGCTATCCTATCAATATGGGCCAACATTTCTAAAGAATGCTTTCAGCACCTTGTTGAATCAATGCCACATAGAATTAAGGCAGTTCTGAAGGTGAAAGGGGGTCAAACACAGTATTAGTATGGTGTTCCTAATAATCCTTTAGGGGGAGTGTACATCTACATATAAGATGTTACAGCTGTACAATCTTAAAGAAGACATTTAATAGACTAAATTTCAAGCATTTAACACTTCTCAAACCATCATTAAAGTTTGTCTTGACAAACTTATTTATATAGTTATACTTGTTTTAGTTTTTTTTTTTATAAATGTACAATAACAAGAAACTATTATCACAGTGATTTGATCTGACCTGTATTAAATCCACTCAACTGGATTAAGTGGGATCCGAAAGTCTGAGACCACTATTGAAAATGTGTCTTTCACTTTTTTATTTTATTTGTTTTTTAAATGTAAAAAAAATCTTAAAACTAATCAGATAATCTGGAGCTCTTGGAACTCTGTTTGACCAATCAGATGCAATCACTAGAACCTGCAAAAATAAAATATAGTTGTTATAATAAATGTTCTACTCACCAGGGTCGAACACATTGAATCTCTTGAATTTGGTCTGTTTATTGTTGACGATCTGTAGTTTATAATGTCCATAGTCTGTACTTTTGATCTTTTCGATGGTCAGAGATCCAGTCTGAGGATCCAGCTTTAGTCTGTTTATTTTTCCTTCATCAAATCTGGCTCTGAAACTCTCATCAATATAAGATGAACTTGAATCAGCTTTAGCAACGAGACGGTTTTCAAGTCCAAACGTCCACAGTATCAGATTATCTGTCTTTATTTTAACACCAGTCTCGAGAGGGACAACATTTCCCTCAGCCCCTGATTTTTCCTTAGCTTCATGTCACAGCGGGACACAGAAACAGAGAGTTGCAGAAGGAAAAGTGTGAATGAATTAATGAATTATTTTGTAGTTTCTACATCAGATCAGAGAATGTCTAATTGAAGAGAATTGGCACTGGCTACTTCCGGTTTCTGGACTGGCTGCAGTAACACGTCTCTGTCCATGTGGGGACACTCGTGCTTTTCTCAGGATGTAATTTTTTGTCAAGTAATTTGAAAGGTGCATTCAAAACGGAGGGCTAAGATAATACACTCAGCTGAAAATTACATTTTTAAGTTCACTTATCTTTTCTAAAAATCCGTTCAAAAATGTGATGACGTCACACAATAGCAGAATGCTAGCGTGTTCTGGCCAACAACGGCCTAACCTGTAGGAGATCAAAAGGACATAAGTACTCGTTCATTCGACTTTTGGCCTATAATCTATATTGAACTTGCGGAATCAACAATAAAATCTATGTTGATTCAACGACAAGCAGGAGAAAGAGAGACATTTAGCCGTTTAGCCCCATAGACTCCCATTCATTCTGCTCTCGCCCGCGATCACCTCCAGTGGAATTCTAATGGAACTGCAACCAAGATGATACACAACGGGGCTAATAGGAAGTGCCAAGGCTCTCCGTTAGACGGGCTCTGATCAGATGCATTTAGATGACTCTTTAACCTATTCTGGCCTGTTTGGAGATAGCCAAATGCACATAGTTATCCATAAACTAATCATAAACTAAGGATTATATTACCTAAATTCAAAAATCATAAAGTAAAATAGTATGTAATAGTATGTAGTGTTTTCTTGTTTAAGCCATGACATGATGGATTTATTGCCAAAAAACTCTTTGGCTATATGTGATTCATGATCACTCCTATTGCAATATTACACCCTCATCCTGTCCTCGGGTCATTAATTTGACCTGAAACACTTTTGAATTTTTTTGAATTTTTTTATTTAGTGTTCATCAGAGTGGTCCAATTCCCTTGGGCTTTTGTCGCACTTGAACCATGAAAATGAATGGATTCGTTGTGAATTTAACATTTTAAAAAAAGTAACAAATCCTTCTCTCACAAGTCAATTTAACTCCTTAGGAATGAATGGAATGTGAGGAATGCTTCAGTATATGAAAAGTATAGGAAAAATGCTAAAACTTTACCAAAAACATGCATCTGAATGCATACTGAAGTGAACTGAGTGTAGAACCCAGCGAATACAGCTCATTTGCTCCAAATAAACCTATACGGCAATCTGGTGACAAGAGTCATAATATCATGTTATATATATATATATATATATTTTTTTTTTTTTTTACCCCACAAAAGGTCGAAAAAAACAACCAATGTAAGATATTTTGTGGGGTAAATTTAAAGGGTTATGCATGAAATTGTGAGTTATTTTGAATTTAATATTATGTATTGATAAAATTTACTTTTTTATCATTTTTCGATTCATTTTTTGATTTAAAGGTAGAAAAAAAGAAAAAAAGAAATCCAAATGAAAATGACATTTTTTTATTTATTTTTTTTTATTTTAGGGTCATTTTGACCTATGAGGGGAGGATTTTTTACAATTTGGGAGGGAAGGATGGGGGTTAAACACTAGATATCATACACTTGCTGATTTGGTAAATAGGAAAAACTAGGCTTCATATATTATCAGACTTTCAATTCATTACGAACATAACAAACTGAGAGGAGAAAAAAAACAGCACAAAATATCAAACATGGTTGATATCCTCCAACTGGATGGAATCGAACTTTAAAGCTAAATAAATCAGAGTGTGTGTCCATCATAGCAAAGCCTGTAGAGTGTTTCATGTTCTGTCAGGAGTGATCTAAGTGCATGTATCTGGCTCTGACTTTTGGTCAGACTTGTCTAGCTTTTATGGTAACACTTTACAATAAGGTTCATTAGTTAACATTAGTAAATGCATTAACTAACATGAACTAACGATGAGCAATGCATTAGTTACACTGTTTATTAATCTTTGTTAATGTTAGTTAATACAAATACAGCTGTTCATTGTGCGTTCATGTTAGTTCACAGTCCATTAACTATGTTAACTAATACAACCTTTGATTTTAATAACGTATTAGTAAATGTTGGAATTAATATTAACTAAGATTAATAAATGCTGAAGAAGTATTGTTCACATATTGTACATGTTAACCTAATTGTAAAGTGTTACCGCTTTTAAAGTGTTTAAAGTGTTTTCAGCTATAATACTCACCCACTTGGTTTTTTAGTTTAGAGATCATGTAGAGATGGTAAATCACAACTACAACCAGAACCAGAAGAATAGCAACAGTTATTCCTGCGATAGCACCCGGAGACAGACCCGGATCTGAAACAGCTAAAGAATTTGGCACAGTATGAATTTTAATCAGATTCAGTTTGTAGATTTCTCTCTATAAAACACATTATTATGAGAGAAGACTTAATTTCCAACAATTAGTTATCATGATGATTTTCTGTCATATTTCATGTGCGGTGTCTCTGCAGGTGCTTGAAATAGAAAAATCGAATAGTGTTCACACAACAAAAACATTACAGTCAATGAGATTTCCCGGAATGTCTTCAAATATACACTGCTGTGAATTATAATTTATCATGATTCAAGATTGTAATGTGTTGTGTGAGTAAGTCTGACTATGTGTTTGTCCCTGAGTTACAGGAGATTTACTGTAAGGTGTGGCTGATTTAAATGATAAAATTCAAAACCATCATGGCAACCAGTGCACATCTAAGGTGTCTCAGCTGAAGGAAATAATACATCATTTATTGGCTTTAATATTTCAGACAAATTTTCTCATCAGGCACATAACAATAACATTAAAATTTAACATTTATCAGATGATTTATCATGCATCCTAATAAACAAGTGTGAAGTATTTGCTACACTTCCTTAGGGGTTTTGTAATCATTAAAATTCTGTTAAATTTGTAAATCAAACAAAGAATTCTTGGTGTCCAAGTTTCTGATCTAATTATACCTTATGTCATCATTATTACATTGAAAGACTCACTCTTTCCAGACTCTAGAGTGACTCACCAGTGACAGAAAGAAGGAATCGCTGTGAGCTCTCACTGCCTCTGATCTGAAGTTCATAAAGTCCACTGTGTTCGGTTCTGGTGTTTGTGATGATCAGAGATCCAGTCTGATGATCTATCTTCAGTCGGTCTCTGAATCTCTCATCATCATCGTTTAATGAGGTCTCATCAGTTTTTACATCAATTTTAGCCAGCAGGATGCCTTGATCTCCAAATCTCCACAAGATCAGATCATCTGGGCGTATATCAGTATAAATGTTTAGAGTGACAGACTCTCCCTCCTTCACTGAAATGGACTTCACTTCATTCATCTTATTAACCACACCTGAAAACAAGCAGAAACAGTTTCTCAGCAAGAGATTAAACTTAGAAATCATTTACTCTGTATCTGGAATAAGTACATTTAGATTCATTGTAAATGTAATTTATATATAGCCATCATTTCAAATATTGACAGCTTTTAATTGTTGAAGAGAAATGTTAATCATAAACATTGAGTTGTTGACAGATAACAGATCACACTGTCGCGTGACACAGAAAGAAACATCATATAACCGTCTCAGTTTGAGTTTACTGATTCCCATATAATATGTCTGCATAAATATTGATATAGACCTTATAAATGAAGTAATTTCATGCGAGTAAAATGAGTGGGTCAGTCTTACAAATGTTTTAGGAAACATTTTATCTTAAGATGATATGGTTGTGGTTACGATAGTGATAACAGTAAATTGTGCAAAATTGCAATTAACTAAACCCTAAACCACAGTACATGTAGTTAATTAATATTTCTATCATATTCATGAGGCACAATATAACAGCATCATCTTAAAATAAAGTGAAACCATGTTTTATTATATGCTACTCGTCACATATTTGATGTCTCTTTTGGTGCCTGAGATGGTTTATTTATTATAAATAATATAATGATCTGATTAATACACAGACAGTGCTAACCTAAGCCAAATCTTGTTACATTGAAAGACTTGAGATAGCCTACTCACCAAAGACAGTAACATTAAATATCTTTTTTCTAGAGATGGAGAGTTTATATTGTCCCGAGTGTCTGATTCTGGTGTTTCTGACTGTGAGAGATCCAGTGTTTTGGTCCACCTGTAATCTGTGTCTGAATCTCTCATCATCTGTGAAATAAATTGAGTTCAAGTCGTCCTTTCTAGTTATTTGAGATATGAAAGAGTCTTTAGGTCCAAACAGCCACAGTATCGTATCATCGTTCAGTATTTCAGAAAGATTGGTGAGTAGAGTGACAGAATCTCCCTCCATCACGGTCACCATCTCTGCAGACACACCTAGAGCAGAAACATCAGTTTTACAGATCAGACTCTAACATTCTTCCTTATGCTAAGAATGGTGTTCAAAATACAATTCATATATTTAAGCTCACTTTACTGGTTCTGGTAGAATTGGCTAGACACTGTAAATGAACAAATTCCATAAATAATATGAATTACAGCAAATTCACTTTTTAAGAGACAGAAACTGTGTAGGTATTCTGGGCAGAAGGGCGTGGTGTGAACATTTTTTTTTCCAGAAGATGTCGAAGGAAACTGATTTAATGCGATTTGCTATAACTTATAATAACACAAACAATGTGCACATTTTAAGTGTTGGAACAACCGCATAATTTATTAGCCTAAACGAGTGTGTTTGTTTCTTCGGCGCCATGTCCCCTATTGATCGCACAGGATATTTCGGTGTCTAAAGTGAAACCGAAAGATAAACATTTTAAACATTACTTACTGTCCATGAAAAATAACAGTTGAAAGATCAATAGCATTTTCAACACGTTAAAGCTGCGTAGAATCTGCGAAAAA